>JACBKR010004285.1:0-24803 GCA_014218235.1 Colocasia esculenta | reverse complement strand
GTTGATATAGAAGCTTGAATCGCAGACGAACCGGCTTCAATCCCGCTCAGAAGATAGTTCTTCTTCGCTCTTGACGGAAGTTGAAGCAGAGCAACAGAAAGATCTTTTCCTCTTGAGAGTATGCTAGGGTTTTGTATGGTGGCTGCTTCTGTACAAAAATACCTTCAAAAGTTCCTTATATTGGGTGTTCAAAGATGGAGAGTCATGGTAAATGGAAATACCCACATAGGAAACACAGAGAAATCTCAGAACTGAAGTTCTCTTCGTTTGTCGACAGCAAGAAGCGCATCTGTCGACAGGATGCGACAGAAATTCAAAAGCCAGAAGACTGGGCTTCCCGGGAGACAGTTTCCTGTCAGTGGCTGTCGATAGGCGATTTGCCTCTGTCGACAGGGACACTTGTCCTGAAGTCTGTTTTACCCCCTGTGCTTGGCTGCGATAGGCACCTGTGGGGCTGTCGATAGCACACTTCACACTAGGATTCTGAAGCATATCTGTGTCTACTTGTCGACAGGCCTCTTTGGGGCTGTCGCAAGCACTTGCCTTTTGTGTTTCTCTTGATCTTTGCTCTTGACTTTGGTGCTTTGACTTGCACACTTTCTCACCTATATTGAGAACATTGTTAGTGAAATATGATGGACAATTAGACAGTCAATTGAGACATGTTCCACATTCACTTCACATCAATTTGTATTCTTCAAGAAAGCTCATCATCAAAAACAACCATTTCAATTGTAATTGTGGATGACATTCCATGTAAAACCACAATTAGGTATGACGGATTTTGACTCGTGTGGTCTAGTTTCATTCTATATTTCTATTCTTTGGACCCTAAAGTTCAGCTCTGAAACCAACTGTCACGCCCTAATATTTAGCAGCGGAATAAATACCGAGGTGCGTGAACGATACAAATAGACGTATCACAGTTGAGTAACGCAGAGTCATAATTAAACATAACAACACATTTGAGACCATAATATTGTCATCCAAAGTACTCTTTATTCCATTTCAATTCACTAGTTACAATCTTACATCATCGAGCCAATCAAAGGGCCCATTATTCAATAAAAATGTTTCACTATTACATCGACTACTCAAATAAACTATTCCTATAGACTATCAACTTCTCATGTGGCGGGTGCTCATCACTCTTGCCCTGCCCCATTAGACTCCTCTGGTTCATCATCACTACCTGAAAAGGATAGGATGATAGGGTGAGCGAACTAGCTCAGTAGGATTTACATCTCAATATTGTACGGGCACTAATATACATGATTAACATTTTTAAATAGGCAAGATATGCATATGAACATGTGACAATGCATGCTTTTCTAACAAGTTGAATAGCGGAATAGAACGGATGTCATATCAAATCAATTTCGAGTTGCATATATAATGGAAAGGTAATTCAAGAGTAGAATCATATCAAAAGGAATTGCCATATTCATACAGATATCATGTATTCACATGAACAGATGTATCATATCAAATCTTATCATATACATATCAAATAAAGGCACATTCACACAAATCTTGCGTATTCGTTGTGCTATGCCAAGCACCAGAAGTCCATACTCCCATGTTAATAAGTACGTTGGGGCCTCTCCCTAGGACCAGATCGGGCCCCTTTTGCACAGGCATTAGTCAAATGGACCAAAGTCCTAAGTTGTGCCGAAAAAACATATTCATATTTTGGCCACGAAATTTCAATAATAAGAACATGATCATCATAGAGTCAAGGTGTGACAAATAGCTCAAGAGAACAATGGGCAGTATAACGACGTATCTTATGTCATAATTCATTAATGTCTTGACACGAGGATGACTAATGACAGATTGTATGCGAAACATGTGCTCTCTATCTCCAGGGTACTTCATGGTACAACCAGCTCGGCCTCTATGTGGGAATCCATAGAGAGCGGAGACTTACAGAGGTTTTAAGGAAAAGATCGCTAGTCTTGCCGATTCGGAATGACCGGCAGAGAGCTCTCAATTCCCAAGAAGGGTGTGCCTAATCAGCAAAAGTGTAAGTGACGTGTCACGGATCTTCCCTAACATGTATGCAATTGAGGAATAAATAATTGAAACATCGAAAAGCATACAACTTAAGAAAACTCATATACAAATCATGATGAAACACTTTAACTAAACAAGTCTACGCTAACATGTGTTCATCCATACATTCATATCATATTCTTATCATGTCAATTGTACATCAAGCTAGATCACAAGGTAATAATCAATGAGCATAATTCACATGTTACAAATTAGAATCATATTCATATCATTACCATTTTACACTTGGTTGATTGCTTTTAGGTCTATGCATACAATTAACTCTAACACAACATGCTGACAGACCAAGAAAACTAACATGCCAACTGACTCGCCAAAGTACAGTCTCGTGTCAGTCTGTGCATAGCGTCCAACCACGTGGACGTTGTTCAACACACACGTGCACAGGTAAATAGGCCAAAATATGCTGAAAACTAAATCGTGTCGGCCTCATAGGCCGCCTTTGAAACTGAATCGCGTCGGGGTATAGCGACGCGTTAAAGGCAATCATTTAATAATACATTGGGCGGGAAAACTGCCTGAATCGCGTCCGGGGATCCCGCCGCCGTTCAAACCTGGCACAAACTCCCATGCAGGCGCCGCGAGCGCGGGTGTGATGACTGGTCAGTGAGCTAATCGCTTCTGGCCATCATGATTGCGATTCAGCGGGTGCGGAATTGCGTCGCCAGAGCGTACGCGATTCCAAACGCTGCCCGAAAATGTCGAAAAACATAGAGAACCTCTTACCATTCTTATACTCTCCTATCAAATGACATTTAGGCAAAACGTTTAACATGAAAGATGACCAGGACAACCAGTAGAAGAACTTGGATGTTGGGGTTGACCAAATTCGGTTTAAAATCTTGTGAAAACATGATGAATGTAAAGGTCAAGTGCATCCTGAAACATAGGATCATGCACGGCTCTCTTACCATGCTTATAACTCTATAACCAATGCTTTTAGACAAAGTGTTCAACATAAAACAAGACTAGGACTACTAGTAGCACAACTTTCATGATTGGTGGTTTTGTCTAATTCGGTCTCCAATCATGTCCATAATAAGAAGAATGTAAAATCCCTAACTGTGGCCAACTCAGGGAAAATGACCAATACTCCATGTATACTCCATGAAAATTAGGCAAATATAGTGCAATGAATCTAGACTCAGAACTCTACAAGATGGTAGGTTTTATTTAATCTGGCCCGAGAACACCTACCTTTGAATGCTAAGAACTCCCTGTAGGTTTCTGGGTCGATGCAGAGCGAGGTTGAGGAAGACCACGTTTTCCCCGGCCGTTCTCCCCTCCTCCGGCACCCGAGCTTGCTGCTCATGACGCCAACCTGTGCTAAACCTTCCCTAAGAGTTTAGTGACGAGTTCTTATAGATTTAGGGTGTATTTACATGTCCTAATGGGACTAGGAAAGGGGGCTGCGAATTCTGCTTTCTACTTTCCAAAATTGGGATTCTCTCACCCAAAGGAGGTTGCTACACCATGGAAGGTGTCATACAGGGTTGGGCACGATTTGGCTTACCATACATGGCCCTTACCACTTATTTAACCCTAATTTGCCCTCCCTAATCAGTGCATAATTACATATACGTATTTTTGGGTATTTCTTGTCCCAATTTTATCCTGGACCAAATGTGCTCCATTGGCCCAATCTTGTAATGGGTTATTAATACATGATGCTGGAAGTCTCTCAACATGTTTATTTATTTTGGTCGTGTTGTTTTTCCGTGTTAACAATTTTCCGACTTAGTTCCTAATTCGGGTAACTTGGTACGTGTGACGGTCATCAAGCCAATCAGATTTTTCATTGCACGAATTCCTTCGTGGAAACTGCTTAGGGATAATTTGGGTTGGTTTATAATTTTTACGGAATTTTTCGATGTGTTTTTCATGTACGATAGTGGTACGTAATTCTATCATCCGGTAATACGAAAGTATTTATTGACTATTCTCATACTTGAATTTGTTCATGAGTCATAAGTTATCCATTGCACGTCCATTTATTATGGACTATTCCTACATACTCGTTTGGAGTCCACATCATTTAATTTGGTCATGATCATATTTTATCACATGATAATAGATTTTCCAACTTATTTCTTAATTACGATAATAAGTCACAATAGCTCTAAAGCATACCCCAAATGAACTTTTATTGACCAAATCTTTATGGATCATTAGAGAATATTATTTGAAGTCCTCTATGATTTTTATTTAGTTTTCGAATCATCTCAGTGTGATAATGATTTCCTAACTTATTTTCTGATTACGATACTCAGTCGCAAAACACCTTAAACATAGATCATCCGATTTTCCTTTGCAACGAATTTCTCTGTGGGTCATTAGGGATTATTATTTAGAGTTAAACTATGGGTTTTATGAAATTTTAATGGATTTTGTGTATGTATGATGATGACACGTGCATTTTTTCTATTTCACAAATATTGAATTTATCGTTTTCGATTTATTTCACTTTCCAATTACCGAATTTCCGGGGTGTTACATCCGTGTCTTGGATGACTGACCACTAACCGTCCAGGCTGGGCGACGTGTTAGTGTCGTGCCGTGGGGTCTGATGTGACAGTAACCTTTCTAGCACCTGGCTTTCCTGTCGCGATCGATCAACGGGTCGCGACCGTGTTCCGTCGCTCCGGCATCTGATGCCTGTCAGGGTGGTTAGGTGTGATAGCATGATCCGTTGGGTTGTTGCGGGAGTCCCTGGGGGACGCGTTCTTATTGTGGTGTGTTGACCCATCACGTTAAGGTTCCTTAACACGACGCGTCGCCCCATTGTTCTTGGGGTGCCGAATGCTTAAGGCCTTGGTCGGAGACCCCTTCTCCCTTTCCTCCTTCCTCTCTTCTCCTCCCCCTTTGGAAGTGCTTTGCCTCCCTCTCTCCCTTTGTGTGCGTTTTAGGCAAGGAGTGTTGCCCAGATAGCAACCCAGAGAGGGGGGTTGAATGGATTGTTAAACGCTCTTTTAAATTTAACCTGTCAATAAAAACACTTAACAGAAAACACTAAGATCGATAGTTAGTGTTAGTGAAGTAAAGACAAACAAGCAAACACCCACAACACAGGAGACTTTTATCTTGGTTCGGACCTCCTATCCAAGGAGTCCTACGTCCATCCCTAAGCAATAACTTGGGATTTCACTAACCAAGGGTACTGTCCCCCTTAAGGATGCTTACACATCCAGCACAGCTGACCTTCTCTTTTAAACCGCGAAGAGATACAAACCAACACCTGATGCAACAGGTCTTCCTTCTTCAATGAAGGGAATAACACCACCATTTTCCTACAGGTCTTCTCTTCACAACAGAAGAGGAACACCACAGAGAAGGAGTAAAAGACGAATTGCCCTAGACAAAGCTTATAAGAGATTGCTTGATCTGAGGCTGAATATGAGAGACAAAAGATTTGCAACACGAAAATTTTCAGAACTACACTAGCTCTCCAAAGACTAAGGAAATGAACACCGAGAGCTTGGAGCTAAAGGTTGGTGTGCTAAAAGGATGATGAGCTCTTCTTCTTGCTAATGCTCGCAAGTGCTTGATGGATTCTATGTATGTTTCTCAATGTATATCACTTATGTATTTTCTTCATGGAGTCATCAGTCTTCTTTTATCTTCTGCAAATTTTTTTTGGCCGTTGAAGTAGCCATTTAGATGCTCGTTGTCTCACAGCTTCAGCTCGTTAGAGAGACTGGTCGTAGGCAGTGGAGATGAGCCTGCACCCATAAGCGCTTGGATTGGTCCTTGCATCCTTATGAAGATTTCTGAATCTTTTACCCTTTCGACAGGTTGACAGATCCATCTTTGACGTGCTGTACTACAAATCCCTGAATGCGTTAAACACGGATACCTAGACAATCCTTTTTGTCTATGTTGTCAGTCAACCCTGGTAGCATGCAGTATAATGATATGCTTAACTAGAAAGGCTATCCTAACATCACACAAATCAAGTTCTATGCGATACATCAGTAAGCAAGAGGATTTCGTGTGGGATGATCAAGATCTTAAATGCGCTGGAAGACTTGAACTCCATAGAGTTTGTAAATATTTGTATAGAATGGTTATTATCAGGCTTTATCTGAGAAGATAATAATGAAATGCTGATAATTCAGTGAAACCATAATCTTGTGAAGAGTGTTGTTGTATACGTGAAATCGATTTCATCCATATATAAATGAAATTTTATGTTGACGTGAATAATGAAATCGTTGTCCAAGCAAATCGTCATTTAAGTAGAAGCAATCGCGTTCTTGACTAAGGCAAATCATTGTTCAAGTAAGAGCAATCATTCTTTGTGCAAATCATTTTTTGACTAAGGTAAATCGTTGTTCAAGTAAGAGCAAATAGTTGTTTTAGAAAATGATTTTTTGACTAAGGTAAGTCATTGTTCAAGTAAGAGAAAATCGTTGTTTTAGCAAATCGTTCTTTGACTAAGGCAAATCATTGTTCAAGTAAAAGCAATCATTGTTTGCTATCAAATCGTGGTTTCGATCAAATTGATGTTGAAGTGATAGCGAATCGTTATAGCGATCAAATCATTGTTTAACTTACCGAATCGTTACAGTGATCGAATCGTTGTTTTAACTTATCGAATCATTACAGCGATCAAATCGTTGTTTCACTTATCGAATCATTACAGCGATCAAATCGTTGTTTAATTATTGAATCGTTGTTTTTCTTATCGAATCGTTATAGTGATCAAATCGTTGTTTCACTTATCGAATCATTGTAGTGATGAAAATCGTGTAGCGATGAAAATCATTATTTTACTTATCAAATCATTGTAGCGATGGAAATCATTGTTTTACTTATCAAATCGTTGTAGCGATGGAAATCATTGTTTTACTTATCAAGTCGTTATACTATAAAGGAAATCGATGTGTACTTAGAAGAAATGCATGCTCTGAACTATAAATGACAATGTGTGAGAATAACCTACAAATTTTCCTTGAATTATTTTCTGTGGATGAACTTCAGAAAAAAACTTATAGAAAATCTTTGTTAAGGTTTTGTTAATCACCAAAAATTACATATAATAAATAAAATTATATGGGGATGGACTGATCATCAATCTCTCCCTTTTGGTGATGACAAAACATAACATTACTTATAAATGCTGAAATAACTTTAAATAAATTGCTGGAAGAGATTAATAAATTTGATAAATCTAAGGAATGTATTTCAGAATAATGTATTTTCTCCCCTTTTTGTCATTAAGCAAAAAGAAAAGTAAGAACTCAAGAAAATAAGAGAAGAAAGATAAATGGGAGCCAACAGAACCACTATATTTGATTACTAAGGGGTACTGTGTAGAAGACAGTGACAAGAGAGAGGCATGGAGAGTGATGATCGGCCAAGCCTTACGTTCCTGTTCTTCAAAATAGATTTGTAATGTACCCCAAGCTATAGTGTATGAAGGTCCCATAATAGGAGCCATTCTCTGGATGTGGAGCTGCCTCTGAGCTTCTAGGAAATTAGCATACTCATCTTTCCAAGAGACATCTTGTAAGAACTGGTGGTTCCAAAGCTGGCATACTGCAAAAACTGATCAATGGAAATTGGGTAGAAGATTTGCTGCTATTGTAGTTCCTTCTTCAAAGGTACATAAACCTTGTATCTTTCAACCTAAATGGCAAAAGGATCTTGAGCTAAATGGATGGAATTGAGATCCAGAAATTCATCAGCAGACTGAAGGAGTTTGCCTGAATTGAACAAAGAGGAGTTCAAGGCTTCCAATTGAAGAGCAGCCTGATGATAATGCTTCTCCATCAGATGGAGATAGCCTTTCACATTCAGACAGAAGAGGAGCTAGAACTTCAGACTTGATGCTTCCTCTGTGTATTCACGGAATATGAATTTGTGGAAGGAAAGAGGAGCACCTGACAGATTGTGATTCTGGCCATGACTCTAGAAAATCTTTCAAAGATAAGAGTTCCAGCCGCAGAGTCCATGAGCAAGGAATGAAGCTTGGGAGAAAGACAACTTCTGGTAGCTTGAGAGTAGCAAATCTACCTGAAGGGAGGTATTAACAGTGTTTTTAGTTCTCAACTGTGTGATGGCTCCCCTGAACTGACTAATCAGAACTTCTGGAAATTTGTTGATAAATCTGTAGTCATTGAACATCTAAAAGTGTCAGATGAGCTTGATTTTCCTTCTGGATGAAAGGGTCCCCAGGAATTTCTGTGGTGGATGACAAACACTCTGACAGAGTAAGAGGATGGTCTGAAGGGGGATACTTTTCAGATCTTGCAAGTAGACTGTCTGTAGAGAGACTGATGGCCCCTAGCCCACTAGTCTTCAGTCTTAAACTCAGAAAGGGAAATTTTTTTGGACTGATCTGATTTTGATATGTGGGAGAGAGGAAGCACAATATGGAGGTGGTCAGTAAGGTTAAGGTGAGGGAGGACAAAAATTATAGAAAATGTACATTTTTGCAAAAAATCACAGTATAGAGATCTCCTTCTATTTTCAACAGAAAGAGAGAACCAAAGAGGGAGAAACCGAGGTTTAGAGGAGAGAGCAAGGTCTTTTGAGACTTTCCTCTTTTTAGGAGCAAGACTAGAGAGCCTGTCCTATGGATATGGGTGCCAACGGCCAGGACTGAGCAAAGTATTGCTTCTTCAAACTCATCTTTAGTGTCCTGAATGACCTCACCCTGAATGCGAGCTCCCTCTGGAATGATAGTTATGAATGATGGAGGAGTGGGGGTGGATGAAGAGAATAGAAAGAATTAGGAGGAGGTGGTGCAGATGGTCTAGCAGTTGAGGGACCAGAGGAGGAGGGTCTAGCTGAAGAAGATGATGCTGGAGGTTCTCAAAGATGGGAGGAGGAGGAATAGTAGAAGAGGAAAGGTGAAGAAGAATAGGTGGTAGGAATGGTGTTGGTGGGAGATGTGTTTTGGAAGGGGTTGTTTGAAGGTTGTAGGGGCTGGATGGGCAGTGGATGAGGAGGGTGGAGAAGAAGGAGCTGGAGTCTTAAGAAGAAGAAACAGGAGGCTCTGGGGGCACAACAGCAGCTTCTATTGATCTTCAATGCTGACTTGCTCTGCTTGGGTTGCACTGGCGCTGATGGCCCATACTCTTCCACCACTGGCCCTGCCGGCCCAGACTCCTCAATTGATGGTCCTAGTGGCCCCTAGGTTTCCTGTGCAGGCTCAAACTGACTGGATTCCTCATTGGGCCCTGATGGTCTGGCTGCTTCTTCAGAAGGCCCTGGTGGCCGGACTTCCTCTTCATTTCTTGGCCCTGATGGCCCTGAACTGCCCTCTGGCAAGGATTGAGTGGGAGCAGGAGGGGCAGGAATAGGCAATTGCGCCCTCACAAAATTTGAACGATCTACTATTAATCCTTCAGGCTTCCCAACTCATTCCTCATTCCTCGGAGCACAGCTTGACTCCTCCAATCTCTTTGGTTGCAGTGCTCTAACTAATAAAAATGGAAGAAATGTCAACTGTACAGAGCATAGATCTCCCCTTGTGCATTTAATCTTTAATTACAGGCTTCATGTTCACTTTAAGCTTCTTCTTCTTCTTGTGGGATCTGCGGTGTGCCTTTCTAGTATGCAATGGAATCTTTGTGGCCAACGCTTGCTTTACTTTACTGCCTCAACCGATAGCTGCTCCATGATAATATCCTCGGCACCATCAGAGGTGCTTTTCTCAAGACCTTCTTGGATGGATCAGCAGGGACACTAGCTGTGGGCTCCCCCTGAATTCTGCTTCCTTTTGAATCACATGCTCCCCCTGAGCTGGAGCATCCTCCATCTGAACATCTTCTATGTGGCCTGGTGCCACATCTTCCGAAACCACTGCTCCCTGGCTAACTTCCCTAGTGGCTTCTTCAGCAGGATAATTGGGGTGATTTCCTCATGAATTTCTTCTTGCTCCCCTTGAATATTTGCAACAGTTTCTAACACTTCTTCAATGACAGATGCAATGACTGCTGGGGGTCTCTACTCTACAGGGCTGCCCAACGGGCTCAATATGCTCAGGAGCAATTCTTCAATTCTCTAGCACTTGACCCTGGTTCTTCAATTCTAACTTCTTCTTCCTATTCATGGACCACTGGAATTTCTGGTACTACAAGAGCTTCACCAATAATAGCCTCTCCTTCCACCATGGAGGTCTTGGTCCAAACACTCCCTACTAGTGAGAAGCCACTTTTTATTTTGCGGACAGAATAGGTTCACCCATCTTCTCCATCACTTCTCCCTTTAAATCAATATTACAGTGCTTGAATATCCTGGTCAACAAATGAGCATAAGGTAGGGAACATTTTGATTTCTCTTCGTGTCCCATATCTTTCTATAGCAAATCTCATTCTCTCAATGATCACTTGAGCCATATTAATGTCTTGATTCTGAATGCCCAAAACATCATATCAGAATCGGCCTAGGGTAAGTTGAGAATGTGGCGCTTCTTGGTACTAGAATTTGGCAGACTATGAAATGAAGAATCCTATTGAATGCATCCAATAGGTTGATATCAATTTTACCATCTTTCATCTTGTACTCTGTTCCGATTATGCCTAACCCTTTTGCATGAATGTCTACACTATCTACCCCACTGCGACCAACCGTGGATACACTAAACAGACTCTCCAGAAGATCATAGGTGATATGGATAGTGTACCTTTTATTGAGGAGTAAGGACCCGTCTTCTTCTACCTTTAGGAAAGTGTAGAATGCCTTAGCCAGGTCCAGGTAGCTAGCTTCATACACTATGACCATCCTAGTCCATTTCATCCTTTCTATGGCTTCCACGATACTATGCATCCCATTTTTCTCCAAATCAGCAATATCTACTGCCTTGTTGCCACACAACTTGGTCTTGACTGCTGCAAACCTTTCCTGAAGCTCCGCTGTGAGGAAGACGACGTTGTATCCACCACGCTGCCAGAACTCCCAGAAGCGGCCATGGATTTGACGAGGAAGGTTTCTGGAGGATCATGGGGAAGAATGGAATAGAAGCCCCCAATAAATTTTAGCGGGAACAAGGAGAGCTTTCGAATCCGCTCAGAGAGGATTCCTGAATCGATAAGGATTTATCGCTCCAGGCAAGTCGAAAGAGATGAAAGAGAGGGATGAAATAGATAAGCATGACTTATAGATTTAACGGCATGACATAAAGGCGCTTTTGAAATGCCAGAACAATAAATGCAAATAACAATAAAAGAGGAAAGGATAGTGTATACAATAAAAAATTCATTTGAAATGCCATAACACTTTATGACGCACGCAATTACAAGATTTGCTTAATTTTTAGCGGGAAGAGCAAAAATTATTCTGAAATTATTATTTCAGTTTCATGCAGACATATCTTTTACAAATTACACATACCTAATTCTCTTCTAAGAGACGTAAAATCTCTTCAGGTAAGGCCTTTGTAAAGATATATCCTAACTGATTTAACGTATGTATAAAGAAATATTTATATTGTCATTAGCTACATGATCTCTAATGAAATGATATCTAACCTCTACATGTTTCGTTCAGGAGTGCTGAACTGGATTTTTGGTGAGATTATCACACTAGTGTTGTCGCACAGTAATGGGATGGTCTTGATGTGTAGTCCATTGTAACGACCCAAGATCCGCATTACCAGTAACCAACTGGTAACCCGAATCCTGACCCGCTAACCCACGAGCCGAAACTCGAAAGGGTAAGAAAAGAAGTGCCTGAGGAGAACATATAAACAAATGTACACATCACAATTAAAAGCATCTCAAATTGGCATAACTCAGAGACAACATTAAAGTAAGAGTACATTAAGAACAGGAGTAAAGTACTACTCACAACAGCAAGACGAGACCAACCACGGAGAGACACAACTCCTCGAACCTCGAAAGCCGACCACGAATCACTTGAAGGGGAAGAGTGAGTACCACAAAAAGAGACCCAGTAGGGCAACTAACCCCACGGTAACAGAGTTATAGAGAAAGCGACTGTATGTAAACCACACACTCTGTCAACACACCAAGAACCGGCAACGTAGTGCGCAACTCCCTCAGCAGCGCACTGAGGGAAACTGGAACCTCGCCGGCTCGACAACATTACAAGCACAACACACACACAAGCTCGCACGCAAGAGCTCACACAGCACTCACAAAGTAGGACTCAACCAGGGTTTGCTGTTCAGCGTCCTGACACCACAGAGTCTTGCAACCCTAGCCACGTGTGCACACTACAGACGCTCTCTCTCACGTCTTGTCCACGACCGGTTTTTCCCCTACGCCCGACGTAGCGGTAGAGAAGGGGCTCCACGGAGACCGGCTCAAAACCACCACAAGGAGTACGCACAAGACAGAGTCACACTCGGCGTCCTGACTCACTAGCGGAGGACAACCACACGCTAGTCATCTAGACGAAGTTGCACCCACGCCTAGGAAAACACACAACAAAACGGGCACGTGGTAACGCAACGTGCGTACAACAGACGGAACACACTCAACACCTGAAACCTCGTACAAACGATGGAAAACCCCCGTGTCACATCTCGACACAGTCAAACACAACACGAGCACAGGTAGAGACACTCTCTACACCTGGCAGACTATGCTAACAGGCGGACACTGCATGTCAACACCTCAAACCACGGAAGAAGGGAAAGCACAGCTTGCTGGGAACTCACCTGCAGGTAGACGGCAACATTGATTGCCGCTAACCAGGACGTAAACGGTAGCATAGCTTGACGTCAAGTGTGAAGTAGACGACAACACCACCGTCTAGATCCTCCACTGAAGAGCTTAACGGCAAGGGCTCCCTCCATTAACTTCTTCCTGAAGAGTTCAACGTCAACAACCCTTGACGTTTATCTCTCCAGCTTCCAGCAGCTGAAAACAGGCACACGCCAATCCCAAAGAGAGCATCCAGCCCTCAGACCAGCGAAATGATGAAGGAGAAACTCTCACCCACGTCACACTACACTACTACAACACCGGAAACCATGATCCAACGCACGGATCGGCCAAACCACTCAAAATCCCGAAAAAAAGGAAAACCTTCTTAAAGTACGATTCCACACAAATCACACGCAACAAGCATGACATTAACACTACAAGGACACTAAGGGTCGACTCCCTACCTCCGAAGCGTGTAAGAAGTCCTGTCAAACCTCAATTCGCGCCGACCCCTAGAAGCTTCCTCGCAAGAACCGCCACCCGATTCGTGTTCTCCGACCGATCTAACTCTGCCTCGTGCACCAAGGTCTTTCCACGAGCTCCCGTCAACCACCTGAACGAGTGGAAATGGACAAAGATCGAAGAGGAGAAAAAGAGAAGGAAAAGGAATTAAATGGCTGCTCACGGGCCTGCCCTATTTCAACAGGCGCGACAAGTAGACGTCAACATCCCTTGCCGTCTACTCGAACCGCCAAAGAGTCGACGTCAAGACCGCTTGCCGTCAAGTCATCGCAGGAACAATCCTGAACCAACACAAACGTCCACAACGCTGGACGCCAACCCCTGATCGATGGCAACACCTATGCCGTCAACCAGACCCGAACCTCAACTAGACCCACTAAGGATTCGAGAAGACCCGAGATGTTACAGCCCCTCCCCTTCAAAGAATTTCGCCCCCGAAATTCAAGCCACACAAGAGGATAAAACTACATGCGCATCCCGCTCATCGGTCAACACACCACTTGAGCATTGCTGCCAACAACACAAAAACAGTGAGATCACCTTGTTCTTCTACCTCAGAACTCGGTAACCCGCAAAGAACAGCAACACTCCGGTACTGCCAACCAGTGTCATCACTAACACACAGTAGCAAGGGAAATACACAACGCTGCAAGGAGAGTACCTCAACGACAAAGACACATGGAATGCACCATGGTCAAAACCAACACTACGGAACAAAACCTCCGACTAAGGAGCCAAACACTTCCATAGCCCACTGGATTAACCATAGTCCAGCGACAACATGTTTGTCCACCTCCACACATACTAGAGGAGAACTACACGGTCGTCCACACAGGTCCTCGTTACCGGACACACACTAGCTAAAGACACTACAAGCTGCCACACACGCAGCTACACACTCAAGCGGTCGGTCGGGTAACTCTCTCTATGGGGTTTGACTAACGCGACACGCGAGGCACCACCTGACATACCGCATTAGCACAGCTTCCAAGCCAACACGAAGAATCTGCACAAAATTCGAAACTCTTCGAATTACTCACAACACTTGGACTGGCACAAGGTAAACAGTCACCTCAACTCTCTGAAGTTCTGCTCACGCTGCACTGGCCAACCGAGGGCAAAAACATGCTAGCAGTGAAAAACACAACCGCAATCATCAACAAACCTCGCTGTCGGATACATAAATTGGCAACCCACACTGTCGTCAACAGAACCTGACAGAGGGCACAGTCGTCGATAAGACACAGAAACCATCCACCTGAGAGTAAAACGCAACGCTCAGGGATGCAGCCTCACGCTACTAGCCACAGCTAGCACCGATCATCAGCTTAACCAAAAAGTCACGCAGGCGATGAAACCAACGCAACATCGCACTCGCTGACAGTCCGCACACACCAACATGTCCATTGTCGCCACTAGTGTCTCACCGAGACCTTCCTCGCGGTCCGACACGGACAGCAACACACGCAGAAAAATCTCAACACACTAAACAGTATCCACTGTCACCACTAGGTCTCACCCAGACCGTCATCGTGGTCCAACAGGGCCACCCAGGCACGTGGAGCCACAAAACCTTAAAACCACTCACTCCACAGCACCACACGGCACTTACGCGAGAAAACCACGGAGATCGTGTAAAGGATGACCAATACTTGTCACCTCACAATGTGAACAAAACACGTGGTCGAGCACTAGCAAGCCCAAAGCCTCACTGTCACCACACGAAACAACAGGAGAGACTCCGCCAGCGGTTCTAGACTCATCCACGGCACACATAAATGGAAACCAAGATGGAGTTGGCAACACACTAACCACACGCGCACACAAAACTCAGTGCGGGTACCAAAGTGCTAACCCCTAGAAAAGACACAACCACACGGGGACCGAAACAACAACAAAGGTCGAGAACAACACATCAACCTCAGAGGCACCCATACCGACACAGGGTACCAGCCCCGATCACTCTCGCTCCGAAGAGAAAGGAAAACTTAGACACATGCCACAACCTTAGCCTGGCGTACCACCGACAGAGCTACCTAGACAAGCAAAGCAGCTACTCCACAATGACAACGGTACGACCACACGACATAGGCTAGCACACGTGTCCCAGAGGCGAAGAACTCAACGCCACAGGCTAATAGGAAGACTCTCCACAAGAGATCTGCCAAAAGCCACACACGCAAAAACTAAAGGTCAAAAGGGCACTACAGGCCACACCGGCCCCAACCCTTAAGACACAAAGCGGAACCACCCTTGGCACACTTGCTAAGGCCACGCAGCAACTAGGCGAGTACCACGTCTCACCATAAACATGGCCACCTCAGACCTCCACAAGGTCGAGAGCCAACGACCAAAACCTTTCCGAACTCCGGACACACCCACGAGGTCGAAAAACATACACATGCTAGTGCCACCACAGATTGGCGTCCTAGAGGGGACTACGGAATCGAAAGGACTTCGAAAGAACGCCAACCGAAAAATTACCAAAACACGGGTCCGCACAAGGCCACACCAACAATGCCTACAGAGACTAAGCACAGCCAGAACACAACGGCCGTGTAAGCTCGGGCAATGAACCGCACTTGAAAATGTCGTGAGGAGGCGTCGTCACAATAACAACCGTTAAGCCGCCACTGCTCGCAGCCTAAAAATCCCTCACAACAACAAATAGTACGAACAGGTCTGCCTACAAAAGGTGGCATCGGAAACGACGATACAAGCCAAAACATATCCATTTTCACGCCAAAAACTCAGAGATATATTTCAGGCAACCGGGTTTGGTAACCACCAACCCGACACAAAACTAATACCTCCACCAAAAACAAAAGCAGGGAAGTACCGGGACCCAACAAAACTATGGCTACCAACCAAGGACAACCACGGTACCTTCCACAAAACAAACCACCTCTGACACCAATCAGGTCAGGTACATAGCACAAACATTGCACAACGACCTGCCTGAGCGACTAACTACCAATACCACTATACTCAAGTTAACACTGACTTCAATACTGCTGGTCATGCCGCAACTGGCGACAACCCCGTGCCATGTGGCCTAACTGGTCACACCGGTAACACCGGCCACTAAAAGGCGCTGACTCTGCTGCTGGGGCTGCACACCAGGCTGCTGAACGCTCTCAACTGGCAGCTGCCTCTGCTCAGTCAACCTCCGGGAACGACAAATCCTCCTCCGAACCCTCAAATCTGGCTGCGAACCAGTCTGCTGCTGTACTTCTCGGGACGGACCTGGCTGAGCCTGCGCTGCTCCAACCTGCACCTGGGTCTGCAAAAAGTCAGCTTCCGCCACTGCAGCATACAAATATGCCGCAACAGCGTCGGGACATGAGCCACTAACAACACCTGCCATGGCTCCGGCCTCGACCCTCCAACCAACTGCGGGGTCCAATCAAAACCCTGAGTAGCCTGAGGGGGAAGCGATGGCACTACACCACCGTGCGCGTCCTGGGGTCTAGGTGAGCCAATGGTGGTGGCGGGGCATCTCCAGCCTCCTGCTGAGATGTCTGCACAACCACCCTCCGCTCACGCCGCCTCCTTGGAGCCATAATAAATCTACACAAGACATGCACAAAAATCAAAATGCAAAAAACTCCAGACCACTTGCTGCTACTGTACTCTACCAACTTTGAGTTATACAGAACATTTCCTTATATGTCTCGACAAACCAGGCTCTGATACCACTGTAACGACCCAAGATTCGCATTACCAGTAACCAACCGATAACCCGAATCCTGACCCGCTACCCATGAGCCGAAACTCGAAAGGGTAAGAAAAGAAGTGCCTGAGGAGAACATAAAACAAATGTACACATCACAATTTAAAAGCATCTCAAACTGGCATAACTCAGAGACAACATTAAAGTAAGAGTATAGTAAGAATAGGAGTAAAGTACTACTCACAACAGCAAGACGAGACCAACCACGAAGAGACACAGCTCCTCGAACCTCGAAAGCCGACCACGAATCACCTGAAGGGGAAGAGATGAGTCTCACAAAAAGAGACCCAGTAGGGCAACTAACCCCCACCGGTAATAGAGTTAAAGAGAAAGCACTGTAAGTAAATGCACGCACTCTGTCAACATACACAGGAACCAGCAACGTAGTGCGCAACTCCCTCAGGAGCACACTGAGAGAAACTGGAACCTCGTCGGCTCGACAACATTACAAGCACAGCACACACACAAGCTCGCACGCAAGAGCTCACACAGCACTCACAAAGTAGGACTCAACCAGGGTTTGCTGTTCAGCGTCCTGACACCACAGAGTATTGCAACCCTAGCCACGTGCACGCTACAGACGCTCTCTCTCACGTGTGGTCCACGACCGGTTTTTCCCCTACGCCGGACCTAGCGGTAGAGAAGGGGCTCCACAGAGACCGGCTCAAACCACCACAAGGAGTACGCACAGGACAGAGTCGCACTCGGCGTCCTGGCTCACTAGCGGAGGACAACCACACGCTAGTCATCTAGACGAATTTGCACCCACGCCTAGGAAACACAACAGAAACGGGCACGTGGTAACGCAACGCGCGTAGAACAGACGGAACACACTCAACGCCTGAAACCTCGTACAAACGACGGACAACCCCGTGTCACGTCTCGACATAGTCAAACACAACACGAGCACAGGTAGAGACACTCTCTACACTGGCAGACTATGCTAACAGGCGGACACTGCATGTCAACACCTCAAACCACGAAGAAGGGAAAGCACAGCTTGCTGGGAACTCACCTGCAGGTAGACGGCAACATTGATTGCCGCTAACCAGGACGTAAACGGTAGCATAGCTTGACGTCAAGTGTGAAGTAGATGATAAAGAACACGCCATCTAGATCCTCCATTGAAGAGCTTAACGGCAAGGGCTCCCTCCGTTAACTTCTTCCCTAAAGAGTTCAACGTCAACAACCTGACGTTTATCTCTCCAGCTTCCAGCAGCTGAAAACAGGCACACGCCGATCCCAGAGAGAGCAATCCAGCCGTCAGACCAGCAAATGATGAAGGAGAAACTCACCCACATCACACTACACTACTACAACACCGGAAACCATGATCCAACGCACGGATCGGCCAAAGCACTCAAAATCCTGGAAAAAAGGAAAACCTTCTTAAAGTACGATTCCACACAAATCACACGCAACAAGCATGAAATAAACACTACAGGACACTAAGGGGTCGACTCCCTACCTCCGAAGCATGTAAGAAGTCCTGTCAAACCTCAATTCGCGCCGAACCCCTAGAAGCTTCCTCGCAAGAACCGCCACCCGATTCCTTGTTTCCGCCCGATCTAACTCTGCCTCGCGCACCAAGGTCTTTCCACGAGCTCCCATCAACCACCTGAACGAGTGGAAGGACAAAGATCGAAGAGGAGAAAAAGAGAAGGAAAAGGAAATTAAATGGCGGCTCACGGGCCTGCCCTATTTCAACAGGCGCGACAAGTAGACGTCAACATCCCTTGCCGTCTACTCGAACTGCCAAAGAGTCGACGTCAAGACCGCTTGCCGTCAAGCTCATCGCAGGAACAATCCTGAACCAACAACAAACGTCCACAACGCTGGACGCAACCCCTGATCGATGGCAACACCTATGCCGTCAACCAGACCCGAACCTCAACTAGACCCACTAAGGATTCGAGAACACCCGAGATGTTACATCCCTCCCCCCTTAAAAGAATTTCGCCCCCGAAATTCAAGCCACACAAGAGGTATAAAACTACATGCGCATCCCGCTCATCGGTCAACACACCCACTTGAGCATTGATGCCAACAACACAAAACAGTGAGATCACCTTGTTCTTCTACCTCAGAACTCGATAACCCGCAAAGAACAGCAACACTCCGGTACTGCCAACCAGTGTCATCACTACACACAATAGCAAGGGAAATACACAACGCCGCAAGGAGAGTACCTCAACGACAAAGACGCATGGAATGCACGATGGTCAAAACCAACACTACGGAACAAAACCTCCGACTAAGGAGCCAAACCACTTCCACAGCCCACTGGATTAACCATAGTCCAGTGACAACACGTTTGTCCACCTCCACACATACTAGAGGAGAACTACACGGTCGTCCACACAGGTCCTCGTTACCGGACACACACTAGCTAAAGACACTACAAGCTGCCAACACACGCAGCTACACACTCAAGCGGTCGGTCGGGTAACTCTCTCTGTGGGGTTTGACTAACGTGACATGCGAGGCACCAACCTGACATACCGCATTAGCACAGCTTCCAAGCCAACACCGAAAGAATCTGCACAAAATTCGAAACTCTTCGAATTACTCGCAACACTTGGACTGGCACCAGGTAAACAGTCACCTCAACTCTCTGAAGTTCTGCTCATGCTGCACTGGCCAACCGAGGGCAAAAACACGCTAGCAGTGAAAAACACAACCGCAATCATCAACAAACCTCGCTGTCGGATACACAAATTGGCAACCCACACTGTCTTCAACAGAACCTGACAGAGGGCACAGTCGTCGATAATAACACAGAAACCATCCACCTGAGAGTAAAACGCAACGCTCAGGGATGCAGCCTCACGCTACTAGCCACAGCAAGCACCGATCATCAGCTGAACCAAAAAGTCACGTGGGCGATGAAACCTACGCAACATCGCACTCGCTGACATCCGCAACACACAGAACAACGTCCATTGTCGCCACTAGTGTCTCACCGAGACCTTCCTCGCGATCCGACACGGACAGCAACACACGCAGAAAAATCTCAACACACTAACAGTATCCACTGTCACCACTCGGTCTCACCCAGACCGTCATCGTGGTCCGACAGGGCCACCCAGGCACGTGGAGCCACAAAACCTTAAAACACTCGCTCCACAGCACCACACGGCACTTACGCGAAGAACCGCGGAGATCGTGTAAAGGATGACCAATACTTGTCACCTCACAATGTGAACAAAACACGTGGTCGAGCACTAGCAAGCCCAAAGCCTCACTGTCACCACACGAACCGACAGGAGACTCCGCCAGCGGTTTCCAGATTCTCATCCACGGCACACAAAATGGAAACCAACATGGATTTGGCAACACACTAACCACACGCGCACACAAAACTTGCGGGTACCAAAGTGCTAACCCCTAAAAAGACACAACCACACGGGGACCGAAACAACCACAAAGGTCGAGAACAACACATTGACCTCAGAGGCCCCATACCGACATAGGGTACCAGCCACGATCACACTCGCTCCGAAGAGAAAGGAAAACTTAGACACATGCCACAACCTTAGCCTGGCGTACCACCGACAGAGCTACCTAGACAAAGCAAAGCAGCTACTCCACAATGACAACGGTACGACCACACGACATAGGCTAGCACACGTGTCCCAGAGGTGAAGAACTCAACGCCACAGGCTAATAGGAAGACTCTCCAAAAGAGATCTGCCAAAAGCCAGACACGCAAAAAGTACAGGTCAAAAGGGCACTACAGGCCACACCGGCCCCAACCCTTAAGACATAAAGTGGGAACACCCTTGGCACACTTGCTAAGGCCACACAGCAACTAGGCGAGTACCACGTCTCACCATAAACATGGCCACCTCAGACCTCCACAAGGTCGAGAGCCAATGACAAAAACCATTCTGAACTCCGGACACACACCACGAGGTCGGAAAACTTACACATGCTAGTGCCACCACAGATTACGTCCTAGAGGGGACTACGGAATCGAAAGGACTCCGAAAGAACGCCAACCGAAAAATTACCAAAACACGGGTCCGCACAAGGCCACACCAACAATGCCTACAGAGACTAAGCACAGCCAGGACACAACCGCCGTGTAAGCTCGGGCAATGAACCGCACTTGAAAATGTCGTGAGGAGGCGTTGTCACAATAACAACTGTTAAGCCGCCACTGCTCGCAGCCTAAAAATCCCTCACAACAACAAATAGTACGAACAGGTCTTCCTACAACAGGTGGCACTGGAAACGACGATACAAGCCAAAACATATCCATTTTCACGCCAAAAACTCAGAGATATATTTCAGGCAACCGGGTTTGGTAACCACCAACCCGACACAAAACTAATACCTCCACCAAAAACAAAAGAGCAGGAAGTACCGGGACCCAACAAAACTATGCTACCAACCAAGGACAACCACGTACCTTCCACAAAACAAACCACCTCTGACACCAATCAGGTCAGGTACATAGCACAAACATTGCACAACAACCTGCCTGAGCCCACTAACTACCAATACCACTATACTCAAGTTAACACTGACTTCAATACCGCTGGTCATGCCGCAACTAGGGACAGTCCCGTGCCATATGGCCTAACTGGTCACACCGGTAACAACGGCCACTAAAAGGGCGCTGACTCTGCTGCTGGGGCTGCACACCAGGCTGCTGAACGCTCTCAACTGGCAGCTGCCTCTGCTCAGTCAACCTCCTGGAACGATGAAACCTCCTCCGAACCCTCAAATCTGGCTGCGAACCAGTCTGCAGCTGTACTTGTCGGAACGGACCTGGCTGAGCCTGCGCTACTCCAACTGCACCTGGGTCTGCAAAAAGTCAGCTTCCGCCACTACAGCATACAAATATGCCGCAACAGCGTCGGGAACATGAGCCACTAACAACCCTGCCAGTGCTCCGGCCTCGACCCTCCAACCAACTGCGGGGTCCAATCAAAACCCTGAGTAGCCTGAGGGGGAAGCGATGGCACTACACCACCGTGCGCGTCCTGGGGTCTAGGCTGAGCCAATGGTGGTGGCGGGGCATCTCCAGCCTCCTGCTGAGATGTCTGCACAACCATCCTCCGCTCACGCCGCCGCCTTGGAGCCATAATAAATCTACACAAGACATGCACAAAAATCAAAATGCAAACAACTCCAGACCGCTTGCTGCTAATGTACTCTACCAACTCTGAGTTATACAGAACATTTCCTTATATGTCTCGACAAACCAGGCTCTGATACCACTGTAACGACCCAAGATCCGCATTACCAGTAACCAACCGGTAACCCGAATCCTGCCCGCTAACCCACGAGCCGAAACTCGAAGGGTAAGAAAGAAGTGCCTGAGGAGAACATATAAACAAATGTACACATCACAATTTAAAAGCATCTCAAACTGGCATAACTCAGAGACAACATTAAAGTAAGAGTATAGTAAGAACAGGAGTAAAGTACTACTCACAACAGCAAGACGAGACCAACCACGAAGAGACACAGCTCCTCGAACCTCAAAAGCCGACCACGAATCACCTGAAGGGAAGGGGTGAGTCTCACAAAAAGAGACCCAGTAGGGCAACTAACCCCCACCGTAACAGAGTTAAATAGAAAGCAACTGTAAGTAAATGCACGCACTCTGTCAACACACACAGGAACCGGCAACGTAGTGCGCAACTCCCTCAGGAGCACACTGAGAGAAACTGGAACCTCGCCGGCTCGACAACATTACAAGTACAACACACGGAACACACTCAACGCCTGAAACCCCGTACAAATGACGGACTGCCCCGTGTCACGTCTAGATGCAGTCAAACACAACACGAGCATAGGTAGAGACACTCTCTACACCTGGCAGACTATGCTAACAGGCGGACACCGCATGTCAACACCTCAAACCACGGAAGAAGGGAAAGCACAGCTTGCTGGGAACTCACCTGCAGGTAGACGACAACATCGATTGCCGCTAACCAGGATGTAAACGGTAGCATAGCTTGACGTCAAGTGTGAAGTAGACGACAAAGAACACGCCGTCTAGATCCTCCACTGAAGAGCTTAACGGCAAGGGCTCCCGCCGTTAACTTCTTCCCTGAAGAGTTCAACGTCAACAACCCTTGACGTTTATCTCTCCAGCTTCCAGCAGCTGAAAACAGGCACACGCCGATCCCAAAGAGAGCAATCCAGCCCTCAGACCAGCGAAATGATGAAGGAGAAACTCTCCCCCACATCACACTACACTACTACAACACCGGAAACCACGATCCAACGCACGGATCGGCCAAACCACTCAAAATCCCAGAAAAAAGGAAAACCTTCTCAAAGCACGATTCCACACAAATCACATGCAACAAGCATGAAATTAACACTACAAGGACACTAAGGGGTCGAGTCCCTACCTCCGAAGCGTGTAAGAAGTCCTGTCAAACCTCAATTCGCGCCGAACCCCTAGAAGCTTCCTCGCAAGAACCGCCACCCGATTCGTGTTTTCCGCCCGATCTAACTCTGCCTCGCGCACCAAGGTATTTCCACGAGCTCCCGTCAACCACCTGAACGAGTGGAAATGGACAAAGATCGAAGAGGAGAAAAAGAGAAGGAAAAGGAAAGGAAATGGCTGCTCATGGGCCTGCCCTATTTCAACAGGCGCGACAAGTAGTCGTCAACATCCCTTGCCGTCTACTCGAACCGCCAAAGAGTCGACGTCAAGACCGCTTTCCGTCAAGCTCATCGCAGGAACAATCCTGAACCAACAACAAACGTCCACAACGCTGGACGCCAACCCCTGATCGATGGCAACACCTATGCCGTCAACCAGACCCGAACCTCAACTAGACCCACTAAAGATTCGAGAAGACCCGAGATGTTGCATCCATAGTCTTCAAGCTGTTGTTTTATCCATAGGACTTGAGTACAACAGCTTCCAGCAGCTACGACTCAGCTTCAACTGTTGATAGTGCTACTAATTTTTACTTCTTTGAAGACCATGAAATCAAGCATCCTGCAAGAAATTGACAACTACCGCTGGTGTTTTTTCTATCTACCTTGCATCAACATAGTCAGCATTAGAATATCCAAATAGACTAGTTTCACATGATTTTGGATACCACAAGCCTAGATCATGAGTTTTAGCTAAATATCTAAAAATCCTTTTAACAGAAATTAAATCGGATTCCTTAGGATCAGCCTGATACCTTGCACATATGCAAACACTATAAGAACATCAGGTCTGCTCACTATCATGTAAAGCAATGATCCTATCATGCCTCTATAAAGTTTTTGATCAACTATCTTACCTTCTTTATCACTGTCTAACCTGGTGGATGTACTCATTGGAGTGGACAGTGGTTTAGCATTGTCGAAGCCAAGCTTCTTCAGCAACTCTTTGTGTATTTTGCTTGACAAATATGTGTACCTTCTTTATCTTGCTTGATTTGTAGTCCAAGAAAGTAGTTGAGCTCTCCCATCATGCTCATTTCAAATTCTCCCTACATGAGCTTCTCAAAATACTCGCACAAGGATTCATCAGTAGATCCGAATATGATATCATCTACATAAATTTGTACAAGTAGTATATTTTTTACATTAGATTTAATGAATAGTGTGCTATCTACCTATCCTCTGATAAAACCATGGTTTAACAAAAATACACTAAGTCTTTCGTACCATGCTCTAGGTGCTTGCTTTAGACCATATAATGCTTTATGCAATTTAAAAACATGATTTGGAAATTCTACATCACCAAAACCAAAAGGTTGTTCTACAAAGACTTCCTCCTTTATATATCCATTTAAAAATGCTGATTTTACATCCATTTGAAAAAGTTTTAAATCCAATGCAGATGCATAAGAAAGTAAAATTCGAATAGCCTCAAGTCTAGC
>JACBKR010004284.1:0-24669 GCA_014218235.1 Colocasia esculenta | reverse complement strand
AAAATCACTAAGACCATTACAACCACTAATTTGGAGCCAATACATAGGGCTCAATGACATCATTACATTAAAAAAGAAATCTAAAGCAATAAATACTAGACTCCATGTGCTAGGGTACTTCATCATTTGACTCCAGGTCACTCATCACTATGGTCCTGTCCCATAGGTGTGTGTAATGTCATTGTCCGACTTACCGAGACACAATAACAAAAAACGAAGGATGAGCAATAATGCCAGTAGGACTTAAATCAATAGTCAAACAGGCTTTAAATGATTAATGCTAAATGGCAGAGTAACTAAAGATAGAGATAGTCATGTAAAGTCGAGAAACTAATAGCACAAGTACATGGTTCAAATAGAAGACGAATCAAGTATAGCACGATGATTAAAGTCAAGTCATGCAATAGCAAGTAACGTCATTGTCAGGAAATAGCAAGCGACACGAAATAGCAAGAAGAGAGATAGTAAATGGTCATGTAAAGAGTAAATGTACTTTGATTGATTCTCATCAACGAAATAGTATAGCACTTTTGATTAACTTCCATCAATCGAAATAGTAATGGCACTTTGGTTATCCATAGATAGCCGAGAGAAATATAGCACTTTTATTGTCAATAGACAACGAGAGAGTATAGCACTTTGAATGCGATCAAGTCGCGATAGCACGCAATAACTCACGAGAGCGAGTATCAAGTAGAGAAAAGTAGAGAGTACGACAGTTAGTCGCTCATAACAGTTCAGTAACAATCAGTGGCAGTACAGTAATAGTGCAGTACGTCTGAAACACCAGACTAACAGTAACAAGGTAACAGTCAGATGTCTAGCTAATTCAGAATAGTCAGTCAGAATCAGTGCAAGCAGAAACACGTCTATAGCCCCTACAGTATTTTCGGGTGGCTCTCTGCCCCAGGACAAAGATGGAGCCCCTTGGACACTCTCCGTACCCTAAACAGTATGCATTCAAGTCAGTAGAGTCAGAAGACCAATTTTAGCTCTAGACAGTCATGAATAGTACAAAACAGTAGGAGCCACACAGCTCAAAGTACCAAGAGAGTACTAGTTGAATAGACGAGATAGTAGAGTGATCATGAATAGATGAGCGAGTAGAGTATAGATGAGATCTTATGGTCATTTCACATGAAACGCTGAGTAACGAGCGATAATAAACAGTTGCTCAACACGCGGGTACGGCATTGGCAGTTAGGTGGAATTCACTACCTTTTGCTGGCCATGTTATGCACCAGGCCAGAGGTCCAGCGTGATCAAGAGAAGAGAGAGAACAATCTAAGGCCGTTTGGATCTTACTGATCCCTAGAGTGTATCAGGGTGTAGGGTACAACCAGCTCGTCGACCCATGTGGGAATCCATGGACATAGGAGACTTACGGGGCCTTGAACAAGGATTCACTAGTCCGGTAGATGGAGTATCGACAGAGAGTTCGTCTAAGTCAAGAGAGAGTGTATATAGAAACAAGGTGCCCGACGTTCTAGAGGAATTCTAGAACAGTGGAGCGTCGATAACGGTATTCCCAAAACATCGCGAGTAAACAAAGACAAGTTCATTTAAAATAGGGCAATTAAATGTAGAATTGAGATTAATTGCTAGATGTACTAAGTGACAATTTTCATGCCAAGTTAAGCCATATAGGATGGTTCAAAGTGAGTGCAAGTGTAAGAGAAAATTATGGGCAAATAGATCATGTGATTAACTTGAATTAATTAAAATATATTCCATAATTACAACTTTGTTTTCTGTGTACATGACAGTTAATAAGACATGGGGAAACTGTATAACAATAGATATTGCAAAAAGGTGGGTTTTTATGCAAAAAAAAGACTGAGATCGCGAGCACCCTTGTAAGGGTCGCGACGGGATCAGGTGTGAACACAAACAGGGGCTTGTAAGGATCTGACGGGCATGTCGAACAGGCAAGCAGATCGCGACAGGTCTTATGAATATCGCGACGGGTCGTTCGGGTCAGGCGGCCAGAACGTGACAGGGTCTCTGTTGCGATCAGATCGCGACAGGTACCTGTGTCGCGACGGCCCTAAGAACGCGGCCTATTGGGCCATCGCATTCTCAGGTACTTCACCTGAGTTCGAACGGGAAATGGGACTGGCATGGGATTACGTGCCAGCTTAACATGTTTTGACACAGGGTGCTTTGAAAACTCATAACTAATTGTATAGTCAATGATAAATAATGAAACAAGTTGCAAATTCATCTAGACATTCGTGAGTACCTACAGTAAATAGGAATTTTAAAATAGATAGAGTTTTGACATGCTTTATTCAAATCAAATAGGGAGTACATGACATAGTGAGCAATTTAGATGAGATAATTAATTCACAAAGTAGGGTGGATAAAAATTAGGGATTTTAGGGGAAAAAGATGCCTAACATGCATCAGTATCTCCAATAAAAATTTGAGAGCATGGGATCGAGTATTCAAGAAGATATGCATTAAACATGAAGGTTCGAGGTCAAGAGAGTTGCAGAACTTCAAAATTCAAGAAGAAAATATTGGCTAGATGGAAAATTATGAAACTTGAGGGTTTGGTCCTGATGCATGGAACAATCTACAGACGAAATATTAGGATTTGAGCATGTGATAATGCCTACCTTGACTCGATTTCCTTTTCTAGGGCTAGAACTTGAAGAACTCGGGTGAAGCTTTGATGAAGCCTTCTCCCACGAATTCTCCTCCTCCTTGGCCTCTCCTCTAGGTCCATCAAGCCCCAGCAATGTGTTAGGGCCGGCCATGGAGAGATTGGAGAGTATTTATGCTTCCCATATTTCTATTTCCTAATAGTACTCTAACTCCTATTAATTCCGAATTCCTATTTCTTAACCTCCTTCCAAGCTTGTCATATCCAATTTGGGTTAGGATGGGAGTTAAATTTGTGGCCAACCTATTAGGGTAGGTTTAGGAATCTAATTCCAACCCAAACTAGCTATTTTACTTATTAATACCCGTTTCTATTTAGGTAATAATTAGTTGCAAATTTAGAGTATTTTCCTATTACTCTTCTTTTAAAAATCCTTATTTTGGCCCAATAAATCTTATATGGTCCATTTATCAAAGCCCATTATTTATTGAGATTTATCTTATGGGATATCCTTTTTAATTAGGGAATAATAGAGTACGAATTATATATTTTTCTTACTTGATTTTATTTATGGACAATGAGAGGTCCATTGGTCCAATTCCGATAATGGGTGATCATTTAATGATGTCTCTCCGACATGTTCGTTTGATTTATGGCTGTTATATTTCGTGTTATTGGTTTTTCGACTTAGGTTCCAAATTTGGATATTAGTCACGTTGTGATGTACATTTGGCCAATCGGATTTTTTTGTTGCACAAATTTCTTTGTGGAACACTTAGGAATAATATTTGGGTTGATTTATAATTTTACGGATTTTTTAGATGCGTTTTTGCACATACGATAATGGTATGTATGTTTCTATTATTTCGTTTTAAAGGAATATTATTTCGAATTTTTAATACTGAATTTTCCGGGTTGCTACTAGAAGGGTGCTCGTGGACACTCACATTCCCACCTTTGGAAATTGGCATTTTTTTTTTTTTTGAGTCAAGGCTAAGAACCATAAGTTGTTGACTCGAGGTTACCATGACTGGCCAGATGAGTAATGGAGGAAGGATGGGATGGAACATAAGAGGGAGGGAAGCAGCTGGAGAAGAACATTCGTGTGACTGAAAGACCCAGCTGAGGAGGGGGAGGATGAAGATGGAGATGGAGATGAAGGTGGAGAATTAGAGTTGGAACCAAAGAGTGAGAGAAGGCCAAAGTCCTCACAAGCTTCATCAACCTTAGCAGCTTCTTCTTCTTCCTCACTCTCCGAATCAGATATTTCTTCCACAACAGGCTCCCTTGTCCCTGGTTGGATGAGTCTCTTGAAAAAATGTTCCTTCAGGGTCCAGGTAAGAGGTGTATAGGGTATGAAAGGATCTTGATGAACGGGGGTCAGGATGAAATCCCAAATCGGCCCTTGCTAACAGCCTCCTTACTTGGACACTACTGACGGGACTTTGCTTCTCTTTACCCAACCCTCGGTCATGAATACACCCTATCTTTGCCATCACCTCCCAACCTTTCCCTTGAGGACATGAGGTCGTCTCAAATTCATCGATCATGGAGGGAGGTTGGTACAAAACAAGGGGAGACGGGAAATCAAGGATTGACATGATAGGTTTCTTCCCCTTGTCTGGAATGAAGAGATTTGGCATCTGCTCTGAGGTTATAAAATTGAGGGTTTCTATGGTGGGGATGCTCTTGATTTTGATGATCGCCCATTGAATGGAAACTTGAAGCATTGATGGGCAGTGGAAGGGACCCTAAAGTTTGTTCTAGCCAAGGACGGTCGAGAATGGCCTTATAGGCCGGATCGACATCTAGGACTAAGAATTCAGAGGACATGGTGGCGGGCCCTATCTCCAGTTGAAGAGAAATCTTTCTTTAGCAACCCTTTTGGAGTTGTCATAAGCAGCAATAGTGGAGCATATCTTTTCCAGATTATCTTTCCCTAAACCAAGTTCTTAAGAGTCTTCATCAGACAGACATTGATGGATGCTTCCGTGTCTATGAGAGTGGAATCTACCGACACTCTATTGAGGGTGACGGTTAAATAGAGAGGAAGTGAACGGACACTCGGGAGCTGCAATGTCTTTGTTCGAGAAAGAAATGGAAGGCCTTGGGTGAGGGAAAGAACCATTGGTGACCCCACACGCAGGGAGGTCATCATTAACCATGATCTTTTGGAGGAACTAAAGAAGAGTGGACTGGTAAGAGGGAGATCTTCGAATCAACTCAAGATAGAAACCCTTGTGGGAGTCTTGTCCAAGTACTGAAGAATATCATACTCAGTGCCGGCGGTGGGAGGAGGTCACTATTCTTCTCATCTTGTGACGGTCGTGTGGGTGGAGGAACAATGCGGTTCTGAAGGGTGACATTGAGGTTATCCTGAGACTTAGGGAGGATGAGCTGGAGGGGTTGGGAACCATAGATGACTGACTCTTGGGTAGGGGGAGTGGGAACATACTAAATATCTTGGAGAGAAGGTCTGATAAGCACTAAGGGCCACTCTGTTGGGTTGAGTGTGGTTTTGATGTATTTCTCCTTATAGTTTGATGATGACATTTGGTGATTTTAATGCTTAATGGGGGTGAAACATGTTACTACTCATTTATGCAATAACAATGCTCAAACAGCATGTTTCAAATAATGTACACCTCATACTTGATGATAATGTCTTGTACTAATGTCCTATGTGTTAAATTCTCAGGGATATACAGCTTTTATAATGGTAGTGTCGACACATCCATTGATGGTGTCGACACTGGGTCATTATCCCTGAAGCCTTTTTATGAAGACAAGGTCAAGTGTGTGACACACTCAGTGGTCGTGTCGACACTAGACCCTGTTGGGTTGAGTGTGAATTTAATACATTTCCCCTCATAATTTTGATGATGACAAGTTGTGATTTTAATGTACAATAAATGGAACATGTTAAATACATCACACATGTAATAACAATATTCAAAAAGCATGTTTCCAAACCATTCTATCATATATATTCATGAGAATACATTGGACTAATGATTTATGTGTTTATTTCTCAGGGACATACATTCTTGCAAGGGTAGTGTCGACACACCCACTACTGGTGTCGACACAGGGTATCAAACCCTAAGGCAAAGTCATGAAGAAATGGTCAAGTGTGTCGACACAGTCCGGGCAGTGTCGACACTAGACCCAGCTCCTAGAGAACCCCAGTTGACAGGTTGGACAATGTGTCGACACAGTCCCAGGCAGTGTCGACACTAGTGACCTCTCCCAGAAGACCAGTTTTGTGGAATTGGGACAGTATGTCGACACACCCAATGACTGTGTCGACACACTCTGGCAACTTTTTCACTTTAAGTTCCACCTGGACACGTGGCACTCTAGGGATCACTTGGATCGGCCTTGGATCATGTGCCCACATACCCAAAGGGTTCTTTTGGCCTGATAGGGTATAAATACTATATAATAGGCCCCCAAGAAGAAGAACTCCAGAAGAGCCTCCAGAAAGCGCCCTTTGGCGGCAGGACAGAGCTCTCCTCCCGTTCTTGCTCTCCTTGTGCTGCTTCAAGCCAATTCCCATCCTTGCAAGCACAAGAAGTGAAGATTGATCCATGAAGATGAAGTGAGATCACTTCCAAGGGAGCAGATCAAGTAGAAGCAGCAATTGAGAAGAGTTCAAGGAAGATCCAGAGGCACAAATGGTAGAGCATCGCCCAGGGACTTCAAGAGCTCAAGCATCTTCTCAATTCAGCCTTCTACAAGGGAGTTCATCTAAAGAACAAGGATTCTACATACAACTCCTCAATTCCCCTTAGTTCTTCTGAGTCATTCTTGAGATTGTGCATGATTTGTTGCACTAGTCTCCTTAAATGAACTCTTTATGGATCAGATCACTGCTAGAGGATCTGGATCTTGTTGTTTTTGATCTAGCAAGTTGGTTGTGAGCCTTTGTGCTCAATTGTGTTGAGTCGGCACACAGGTTGTGATTGAGCAGTTGTGCTCAAGTTTCTAGAGTAGTCTGCTCTAGAGGTTGTGTGTGAGTTGTGAACTCAGTGTGTTGGAGTTGTCAAGCTCCAGTGTGTGGTGTATTCAAGTTGAATAGTGGAGCCTCACTGGTGAGGGGTGGATGTAGAATCAATAGTGTGATTTCCGAACCACCTAAAAATCTATGTGCAGTGGTTTGATGTGTGATTTAACTTCACCTTGTGTTAGATGTATGCATAGGATTTTTTATTACTCTTCTAATCAACTTGATCACTCACTTTAATCACTTAACTCACACAATCACTCATCAGATCTGTGAATTGTTTTTATAAGTTGACTCTGATTCAAAGCATCTTAAAATTGGCTAAGCTTCCGCAGTATTTGGCCTAGATCTATTCAACCCCCCTTCTAGATCTGGCCCATCCCTTTTTCGATCCCACAATTGGTATCAGAGCGGGTTCATATCTGTTTGATCTGAGTGTTTCTATTGTTCTGTGTGTTCACTTGCTTGTTTTTTAAGTGTTTCCTTCTTTGAACCTATTGTGATTCATGGATTTTAGAGGTTTCATTGTGAAGGCCATTCCATCAATAGGCCACCTTCTTCATTGGGACTGACTATTCCTATTGAAAGAATAGAATGCAAGTCTTCCTTAGAGCCCAGAACTATGAGATTTGGAGGGTAGTTGAGGTAGGTCCCTATGAAAACCAGGGAGAAGAGGAAACCTAGACCAAGGAGCAAATTAGGAGGGTCACCCTGAACTACAGTGCCATGAACATGGTTCAATGTGCAGTCCACCCGAAGGAGTACTCAAGAATTCCTTGTGCAAATCTGCCAAGGAGATGTGGGAAGCTTGAGTTACTCTATGAGGGAACATCCCAAGTAAAAGAAACCAAAGCAAAATATTTGTTTCTGAGTATAAATTATTCATGATGAAAACTGATGAAACAATTCTGAAATGTTTGCTAGGTTCATGATCATTGTGAATGGACTGAAGGCTCTAGGTAAGGACTACACAGATGCTGATTGGTAAGAGAAAAATCATGCGCTCTCTTTCTTCAATTGGCACACTAAGGCCACAGTTATTGAAGATTCTAAAGATTTGTCCAAAATCTCTTTGGATGAACTCATAGGATCTTTGATGACTTATGAAATAAATTTGAAGAGAAATGAAGAGCACATAATCAAAACCAAACCAGTAGCACTTAAAGCTTCATCTAGTAACAAGGATAAAAATCAAGAGAAAACCAGTTCTGATGAGTCCGAGTCCAATGAGGATGAGATTGCACTCATGACTAGACAATTCAGAAAATTTTAAAATCTAGAAAAGGAAAATCATGGAAAAAGAAATTCTCATCTGGGAAAGAAATACTTCCTTTTCAAATGCCAATTCAAATAGAAATCAGAAAACTGATGAAGTTGTTATTTGTTACAGGTGTAACAAACCAGGACACATGAAAGGAGAATGTCCTGAGAACAAGAAGGAAAAATACAAGAAGATCAATAAATTCAAGAAGCCTAAAGCAATGGTTGCCACTTGGTCAGATGAAGATCCAAGTGAAAATGAGAAGAAAAGTCCTCAAGTTCTGAAAGTGAGGAAATCTGCTTTATGGCAAACAATTCTGATGGAAAGGTAAGTACATCCTTTGAAGATTATACAATTGATGATGGCAAGATGCTTATGCTGAATTAGTTGAAAACTATTCTGAAACAAGAAAAGAAATAAGCATCTAAAGAATAAAATTGAAAACATCCTGCATAACCAATCAACAAAACAAAAGAATCTCTGAATTGGAAAATGAAGTGGTGAGCTCAATGAAGAAAAAGAAAATCTTCTAAATGTAATTGATGAGCTCAAGCTTGCATCCCAAAAGGCCAACAATGACTTTAAGAAATTGTCTAAAAACTGGAATTGCAACAAAAATAAAAACAACAAAGTGATGATGAAATCAAAACTTTAGAAAAACCAGTTGAAAGAAAAAGAACAAGTCATTGAAACCTTTACAAAAGGAAAAGATAATCTGGATGCCTTGTTAGAAACAAGAATGAAATCTATAAACACATGGACTAGGATTTTCCACACAAAACTCCAAGAAAGACAAATCTGGTGAAATGAGGGAAAAAGCACCTTTAATAAAATTTGTCAAAAGTGCTAGTCCTGAGAAAAACAAAACAAACAAGCGTCAAACAATACAACAATTGATATCACAACAAAAATTTGAAAAACCAGAACAAAGAGAAACCAAGCAGGTCGACACACTCACCTGACAGGTCGACACCAGTCAACAAAAAGATGAAATCTGTGACTGTTGAGTCGACACCAATCAAAGACAGGTCGACCTGCTCAACCTCAAAAACCACCAACCAGTCAACCAAAAAAATCAAATAAAAACTGAAAATAAGAAAAAACAAAAGAAAACATTCATGATAAACTTGGACTTCCAAGACAGCACATCAAGCTGATTGGACCAATTCTTGGAACCAATGGTATTACAATCCTTTTTGGTACACCTCAATACTTCTATCCAAATTTCAATGTACCAACAAAACCCTTGGTTTGGACCTCCACAAATGACAATCATGTCCAAATGCAAAACTCTCATCCTAATGAGAAAAAGAACACTGGGTTTTATTCCAAAAGGGAAGGATAAATTGAAAAAGGCAAAAAAACACCACTGAAATAAAACAAAACTTAAAAAGTCAGATTTGGATTAGAAAAGATTTGTTGTCATTGTTCAAACAATCTGATGGTCCCAACAATGTTTGGGTACCAAAATTTCTCTCCACTGATTAATTTGCAGGAAGGTCGTGCACCCAACTCAAATGTGTGGTTTCTTGATAGTGGTGCTCACGACACATGACAGGAGATAAAGCAAAATTTTCATTCCTGATGAAAAGGAGGGAGGTTCTGTCACTTTTGGAGGTAAAAAATAAAGGAAAAATCATTGGATTGGAAAGGTTGGTCAATCTTCCTCAAACTCAGTTGATAATATTTATAGTTGATGGTCTGAATTATAATTTTCTGAGCATTAGCCAACTATGTGACAAAGGTCACAAAGTTGTGTTGAATCAGATTTTTACAGAATAATTGACTCTTCAATGATAAATAAAATTCTTTGGAAAAAGAGAAAACAATGTTTACATGATCAACCTTGATAAAAACTTTTCTGAAAACATTTGTCTTGTTGCAAATAAAAATGAAATTGCATGGACTTGGCACAAAAAGACTTGGTCATGCAAGTTTCAGAACAATAAATAAATTGTTAAGGCTAAACTTGGTCAAAGGTCTTCCTGAATCTTTTCAAATGTAGAGAATTCAATTTGTGGGATTTGTGCCAAAGGAAAATAAACCAGAAAATCTTTTAACCTTCAATGATGTACTCACATCTAAGCCACTAAAATGCCATATGGACCTCTTTGGCCCAACAAGAATTCTAAGTCTGAGTGGCAAAAGATATGGTTTTGTCATTATTATGATTTACTAGATTTACATGGGTTATCTTTTTATCCCACAAAAGGATGCTGTGCCCTGAATTCAGGAATTTCTGTACCTCTACCTTAATAAGTTTTCCTTATAAAATCAAAAATATTTTGATTGATCATGGGGGTGAATTTGAAAATAAATCTTTCTCTGATTTATGTGCTGAACTTCACATTTTTCACAAGTTTTCTTCACCAAGAACTCCAGAACAAAATGGGGTTGTGGAAAGAAAGAATAGAAAAACTTGTGGAAATGGCAAGATCCATGCTCTTGGAAAGCAAATTGCCCAACTTCTGGGCTGAAGCTGTAAATACAACAAATCATATTCTCAACAGAGCATTGGTCAGACCAAAAATCAGAAAAACTCCTTATGAATTGTTGAAAAACAAAAAACCAACCTTGTCTTATTTCAAAGTCTTTGGGTGTAAATGTTTAGTGCATAACAACAATAAAGAAATCTTGATAAATTCGATGCTAAAAGTTAGGAAGCCATCTTTCTTGGCTATTCTGAAATTTCAAGAGCATTTAGAGTTTATTCTCTCAAAAATAAAAATGTTGAAGAGTCTCCACATGTAGTTTTGATGAAAATTCCTTTTCAACTCATTATTCTAAATCTTGCACGGACTGTCCAGATAATGAAGAGGATGACTTTATTGTTGATTCTTCACCAACTGTTGAGGAGAATGAAGACCTTGATGAAAATTTGAACAATCACTCACCTACTCCAAGTGGATCAGGTAATGTTGTTCCAAATTTAAATGCACCTCAACAGGTAATTCCTGAACATAGATTTTTGAGAGATCACCCAATAGAAAATGTTGTTGGCAATGTACATGATAGGGTAAGAACTAGATCATCATTCTTGAATGCAATTCATGAAGACCCACTAGCACTAATTTCCCAAATTGAACCAAAGTCAATTGATGAAGCTCTAATGAATTCAGACTGGATAAATGCAATGCATGATGAACTTCATCAATTTGAAAAGAAATCAAGTGTGGGAATTAGTACCTAGACCTAATGACCAATCTGTCATTGGCACTAGATGGGTATTCAGAAATAAATTGAATGAAAATGGTCAAGTATAAGGAATAAAGCTAGACTAGTTGCAAAGGGGTACAACAAGAATTTGGAATTGATTTTGAAGAGTCATATGCCCCTGTAGCTAGACTAGAAGCTGTAAGAATCTTCCTTGCTTTTGCATCTTCATTGAAGTTTAAAGTTTATCAAATGGATGTCAAAAGTAATTTTGAATGGATACATAAAAGAAAAGTTTTGTTGAACAACCTCCAGGATTTGAAAATGAAAAATATCATAATCATGTTTTAAGCTTCATAAGGCTCTTTATGGTCTTAAGCAAGCTCCAAGAGCTTGGTATGACCGTTTGAGCTCTTTTCTGCTTGAAAAAGGATACTCTAGAGGTAATGTTGATCAAACTTTGTTCACAAAAACTGTAAATAAAAAAATAATTGCAGTCCAAATTTATGTTGATGACATAATTTTTGGATCCACCAATAAGAGTCTGTGCACTGAATTTGCAAATCAAATGAAAACTGAATTTGAAATGAGCTTGATGGGAGACTTACAATTTTTCTTGGGATTGCAGGTTAACCAAACCAGTGAGGGAATCTTCATAAGCCAAACCAAGTATGTCAAGGAACTTCTGAAAAGGTTTGACTTCCAAACCTCAAGCACTCAAGCACACCCATTGCAATTAATGTGAAACTAGAAGAAGATTCAATTGGTAAGTCAGTAGACCCAAAGACATATAGAGGTATGATTGGTTCTCTACTCTATCTCACCACTTCTAGACTTAATATACAATTCAGTGTATGCTTGTGTGCTAGATTTCAAGCAAATCTAAAGAAAGTCACATGTTAGCTGTTAAAAGAATTTAAATATCTTGTTGGAACATGTGATCTTGGTATTGGTATCCTGCTGGTTGTAAATTAGATTTGATTGCCTATTGTGATGCTGATTATGCTGGGTGTAAACTTGATAGAAAAAAGTACAAGTGGCTTGTGTTTGTACTTAGGTGGCTGCCTAATCTCTTGGGCTTCCAAAAAGCAACACTCAGTTGCTCTATCACTACAGGCTGAGTATGTTGCAGCTGGTCGATGTGGCACTCAAATTCTTTGGGTGAAACATCAACTTCTTGATTATAACCAAGAGTTAGGTTGTGTTCTCTTCTTTGTGATAACACAAGTGCCATAAATCTGTCTAAAAACCCAATTCAGCACTCTAGAACAAAACACATTGAAATTAGGCATCATTTCTTGAGAGATGAGGTAGCAAAGAAATCTTTTGAACTCCTCTTTATTGAAACTGAAAAACAAATTGCTGATATCTTCACTAAACTCTTCTTGACAGCAGATTTTCATCCTTGAGAAGAGAGCTTGGTCTTTGCAAATATCCATCTTCTTGATAACTCTCATTGGTTGAGTGTTTAGGCATGTTCTGAGGGGGATTCATGTTCCATCATTTCTCTGTGCTTCCTTGATTCATGTTGTTCACATCTCTCTCAAATCAACTTCCATTTCTTTTTGTTAATAAATTCTTCAACTCACATTGGTTGAAATTCTTGGTATATCAAATGTTGAAGAAGGACAAGTTCTGCTTGTTGGACACTTTCACTATGCGAGGTATATGTCTCCGCCAAGTATTAAGAATTAAATATGCAATTGTTGAGGGGGAGCTTTTGTTCTTCAAAAAGAAACATTTAGTTTTCCCAATTCTTGCTTATCTTTATCCTGATGAAAATTTTAGAATCATCATTTCAGGGGGAGCTAATGAATTCACTAATCATTCTTTTACAAAATTCAAGATTCCTCTTGAGTTATATCAACTTCACTCATGATGTGCTCATTAAGTTTGTCTAGAACCTCAAAATGACTTTTTGATTGATCTACTACATTTTTGCAGTCAACTCTCAACTATACTCTTCAAGACTACAGGAATTTAAATCTCTTTCAAAGACTGAAAAATCATGTGTGCTTTGACTTTAAACACCTTCTTTGCAACTGATGTGAGATATAACTAATCTCAATTTTATAAAATTCTCCTTCCATTTATTATTCAACAGAGTAATGGCACAAATGCTGAGAAACTACAAACCTTCACAATGAATGAAGTGCCATGTATGTCATGAGGTATTATTGCTACCTCTGTTCAAAGGGGTTCAAAAAAAAAAAAATGATCTATATTTTTGATGATGACTGAGTAACTGGAAATATGGCGTCTGATAAACGTATATTTTCATGTCAAAAGGTTGTCATTTACCCCTTGAAACTGGATAATGGGTAAATCTTTAGTAACCAAGGACTATGGTGTGAAAAAGCATGTTCTTGAGTGAAAAAGATTTACTACATTTGATGAGTTGATTAAGATATATATATATATATATATATATATATATATTATATATATATATATATGTCCAATGATAATTACTTAAAATCAATATCATTGTCTTCCATCAGTGTGCTCAAAGTTGTTTAACTTCATCACAAGTGATTTCAATCTAAAAGACATTTCTATTTCTTTGGATTGGAGAATATGGTAGTTTGTCATTGGCTATTGAATGTTCTATATCACTTAAACTATCATTTTAATGGCTCAAGTCAATTAATGAAACTATCATGTAGGTTGTTGTGTAAAACTTGAAGTTGTTGGATTTTTGTAAAATATTACAAATGAATTTTTTTTCTCTTAAAAATCCTTGTCATGTGATTCCCTCCATATTTCATCATGTTAAAGATTTCCCAAAATTTACAAATTTTCCTCATGCTCTTATCTTCAATATTTCTTCAGGCCAGGTCGACACAGTCTTCCTTATGTGTCGACACAGTTATAGCCCAGGTCGACACACCCATTCATGTGTCGACACATAGGCTGTTCCAGGCGGTTCAAGTCTTGGGCACCGGTTTGGGACTTGGTGTTCCTGTGGGTTATTTTACCTTAAAACCCCTTTTATTTTCCAGGTCGACCCATAGCCGCCACGAACCTTTGCAAACGACAAGAGATTTCATCTTTCTTCCCTCTTCCTACCAATTTCTGTCTCCATCCTCCTCTCATCATCTCCGCCATCTCTGTCTCCATCTCTTGCCTGGACGATGCCTCCTAAGCACACTCCTCGTCGAGGCGCCCGGGCTAGGGCAACTGCCAGGGCGGCTACTGTTGAGCGCATCCCACTGAGCGAAGAAGCAACGCCGCCATGACCCTGCAGGGCAGCCAGGTGCTTCTTCTCCATCTCTTACTCCATCCAAACGAGGTAGGAGCCCTCCTCCCAGCCGTCAATCATCTCAGAAGCAGTCTAGCCATCCTCGGAGGAAGATCCTGTCCACTTCTCCAGAACCCTCTGAAGAATCCTCCTCCTCCTCATCTAGTTCATCTCAGCCCTCTGAGGAAACCCCTTCTAAACTGGCTAGTGAAGGGAAATCCATCCTAAAACTAGAGCTGTTGACCTTGAAGACACTGACCTTGCAACTACCTTCCCAGAAGTGCGTCAGTTCCTCAATTTTCAATCTTGGTTGCCCTTCATTTCTGAGTTCAGAACCATATATCCAAGGTTAGTACAAGAGTTCTATCTGAATTTGGAATGTACACCTGAGGGCTACCAGTCTGAGGCAAGGGTGTATCAATGATGTTGCCTACTGAGTTAGCTGCTACATTGTTTAAAATTCTGATGAAGGTGCTGGTATCATGATTTTGAATTTGACCTTCATGAAGCCTATTCCTGTTGACTGGACTCCCGCTGATGAGTCAGATTCAAAGCAAACTTATGTCACAGGGTTTAACACCAACACCTTCCCACCTGTTTTGAGACTGATCCATCACATCCTGACCACTATAATCAATCCCTTCCTTATGCAGCTCATCTCACACCAATTTTTCAGCACTTTGGAGTATCTTTTGAGAATGAGCAAGCCAGTCAATCCCAAAATCCAACATCTATGGCTTCAAGCATTTGCAAAAGTTCATGGGATTCAGACTTGAAGGGATCAAGTAAGAAGAGGTCCTACAGTTGTGAGGCCCCAGTGGTTCCTGAGGTTGTAGAACCACCTTCTGAGGTTTCCCCACTCCTCCACATGATCAAGAGGACCAGCCTCCCATGAAATTGGAGAACCTATTCCTCAGGATGTTCCTCACACACCTCCATTTCAAGCTCTTCACCACATCCCTGATGTGGAAATTCCTTCTATCACTCCACATTACCAAGCATCTGCCTCTACTTCCACTGGTGGACCTTCTGTTCCCCAGAGCTATATTCTTTTTTGAATGACAAGTTTTATACCATTAGTCTTCCATCCTCCAGATGTCAGAGAGTTTTGAGCTAAGAATTCAAAGGTTGGAGAATTCTGTAATGCTCAGTTCATTAAGCAGAAAGAAGCAGCTAATCATGCCACCAAAGGTTTAACAGGCTAATTGGCACTTTGGGAGATGCATCCCTTCAGTTAAAGGCACATCAGGACACACTGGAAAAGGTCTTGAAGGGATATTGGAAAATTCTCAGAAGAATTTATCAAACAGTCAGGAAGCAGGGATCAATTTCGAAGACAGACTTCATTTGCACACATGGTTGATAATTTGGAAGGCATGAAGAACCTATCAGCTCACATAGACAATGAGATGTACCCTTAAGAAGGAGCTCAGAGATATCAACGACACGGATTTGCAAGCTCTTCTTCGGTTCAAAACCCATTTTCGCTGATTATCTGCATCCAGTCCAACAGTATGAAAATAGTCAAAGGTTGGAAGAACTACTACATACAGACTTTCTACCATGCAAAGTCAGCTGAGATCTGTAATCACGGGATTTGTATCCCCTTTTGAAGTTGATTGTGAAAGTGTAGGGATTAAGAACTGACCGTGATCGCCACCAATGCAGTCGCCTCTTGATGTTCAGGTGGAGGACTGACTACCTTGGAAAGGAAGGATGAAGAGGAAGGCGTACCTGATAATGCGACAGAGGAGGCGTCGCTATGCTTTGATGTGAACGCGACGTAGGCAACGGCGCCTTCTTGATCGCGACACAGTGGTCGTCGCCTTCTTCTTCAGTGGATGGAGACTTGGGTTCTTCGTCTTCCTGCTCCTCAGCCGGCCGAGGGGCAAGAGCCTCACCTTGCTCTGACCTTTAAACACCTGCCAAAGTGGTTTAAACAAACAAAACACCCATTAGAACTCGTGTGTAGAAGATTTATTCAATGAAAAGCATGAAATCATGAACTATTATGGAGGGAACTCACGAGATTGGGGCTTTTAAACCCCTGTGGGTGTTAAGAATAGGTGTGTGTCGTGATCTAATGCTAAACTAGAAAGAAAACGAAGCTATGCATGCATGAAATCAAAGAAATAAAGGAAGAAGGGAAGAAGAATTGTGTAGCCGATGGGAAAACGCCCTGGAGGGCTCTTGCTGATCGTCTGGAGGGAAAACTCTCTTCGTGGAAGATGAAGTTCTCTTGCTCAGCAAACCAAAGAATCCGGCCTTGCCCAAAAGATGCAGAGACGAGGTACTTATGGGTGATTATTCCCAACTCGGGTCTGAGAGGAATAATGGGCAAGAGTCCGACTCTGGGTAAGTATGGCTGTGCAAGGGCTATTGGAACTCGGAAAGGGACATGTTAGGAAGGTCTGCTCCGAATTTGAGAAGATTTGGACTTGATTTGGACGTCCAAATGAAGCAATTACCATCAATAGCATGGGTCCAAATTGGCTTCGGATTGAGTTTCCTGTTTAAGGCCCTTAACGCGACGGCCTTGGGTGTCGCCTTCTGAATGCGACGGCTCGATACGTCGCCTTCCTCATATGGAAGGCTGACTTGAGTCATTTTGCGATTTTCTGAGGATTAAAAATGTGGAATTATATAGCGACATAGGAGCTGTCGTATTCAGGAAGGCGCGACCTAGGGCCTGTCGCTTTCTGGTCTTTTCTGCATTCGGCATGTAATGCGTCCAATCAGCCATGCACAGCCTTCGGGATGAAACATCGGACTTATACTCAGAGAGCTTTTAGTGAAAGAGATTGATTTGACCAGGAAGAGTCCTCCAGGCGATGAACTAATGGAAATGATGTCATGATCAGAGAAAGCCAGCTTGACGATGATGAGCCAACGTGGGGCGTCATGATACGACAAGGGATTTTGCTCGACTTATGGGTCAGAAATGGGTGTCTACAGATTGCCCCTCCTTGATGCCTGCTTTGCAAGGGAGTGGAGCGGTGATGGAGCGAAAGTGGCGTGAAACGGCGATGTAGCGGGAATGAAGCGGAATGAGCTGAAAAGCGGGCATCAAGGTAAAGAGACACCCATTCTGACGAATAGCAGCGAGAATTATCTGGCTGACCTCGAACATGGCTGGGACAGAGTGCGAGGATGGTTCCTATTTGGGACGAATAAAATCAAAAGAAAGAATGATCAACCTCCTGATTCAAGAGGTACCCTGGCTATCTTTAGCGTGCAGTTTCGTTCATTAGGGGATAGGTGCTGCCCGGCGGGTCGATTCGACTCTGGCCTTCGAGCGGGTCACGACTAATGAGCGGATCGGGGATAAAGGAATGACTGTTATAATGAATGGGGATGAGAGGAATCCTGCATAGGAACCATCACTGGTAAACTGGACCGAGCACAAGCTCGAGGAAAACTTTCAAATTCGGAGTGGAATTCTTGTCTGGAAATGAGGATCTGGGTTGGGACATCATTGAGAAGCTGACTTTGACGAATCATGATTCGTGAAGCTCAAAATCCCTACATGATGCATGCTGGGCTAAAGAAAAAGGAAATCATAAACGAATGCAAAGAAAGAGAGAAAATAAGTATTCAAGGATAATATTGCTAGACAATATGAGCAAGGGTCAAGACACTTCGCATCCCCGACGTGCGATAGAATCCATCGTCCCCGAGTCATATCACCCAACGGCCTATCCAGCGATTAGCAGTGTGTACTTAGATCATCCTTGTTTTTGATGAAGGGGAACTCAGATCCTGGAACACACTGGGAACCAGCCGGTCCTTGAGCTGATATAATAGTGTAGATATCATATAGTAATGCGAAGGGATTAAAGTTGGAGATACTTACCTGACTTACCTGACGGACGTATCTTTTGATTTTCTGAATTTTCTGGATTTTTATGGATTTTCCTGCATTTTCTGATTTTTTATGTATTTTCAATAATCAAAGCAATAAGGATAGTCATAATTCAATGCACCAAACAATGACATCAAAGCATATGTGCAAATATCCTGAACAGTCACAGAAGAATAAGCAAGACAAAACAGACTGGTCAGAAGCGACATAGGACTGTCGCGACCCTTGACTGAAGAAGGCGACACGAATCTGTCGCCACCTTGAAGGCGACAGGTCGATATGTCGCTTTCTCAGTTTCTCAGCCCGAGCTCAAAAGTCTTCAGCATATGATTTGATTTTGACTCACACTTGGACTCCTATTGCTCTCCACTCAAGGTCCCACTCCTAATGGGTCTCCTCTACCCTTTCCTAGCAGGATAGGAGTACCATGGCTCTATAAATAAGGGGGATGAGAGGCCAAATTCGGAGTTCTCAACTCTCTCTTCTTTTCTTCAAGTCTTGCAAGCTCTCATGGCCATGAAGAGAGCTCCTCTTGATCCCATGGGTGGGGAGGCGGTCTACGAAGGTCCGAAGCGTGCTCGGCGACCTTTGAAGCTCTCATGAGGATTACGGACGTTCCCAACCACTTGAGCCGGAGCGAGGAAGTGAGAGAGGTAAGTTGGTTGGTGTTTTCAATTTCATGATTTTATGCTCCGAATTTCATCATTATTTTGTGTTCTTGTTCTTCCTCTTTTCTCTCTTTTCTTTTTCTTCCCTAGCTCTTCCCCGGCTCTCGCCGCTACTCTAAGCTCACTTGGATTGCCCCGATGATCAAAGCCTTACCCATGTATGTCATTAGGTTCTTAAGAGAGTGGGTTTGGGTGGGGTTTTGATAGCGGCTCACAATTACCACAAAATTTCCTTTGATTGGCATAGTATCACGGCCTTGATAGAATTATGGCACCCACAAACCCATACTTTTATTTTCCCCAAATTTGAGGCGACCGTCCTTTTAGAGGAGGTCGAGGCCTTCCTTGCTCTTCCCAAGACCAAACCCGGGGATGAGCAAAACATAAGCTACACGGTTGAGCCCATTAACCCGAAGTTTATCCTAGGAGAATTCATGACCGATCCGGGGGATGTCTACACCATAATTAGCCCACAATTCATACATCTAGTGCCATTGTCTAAGTGGGTCATATCCAAGTGCAAGGACAAGAGCGTGGACCACCGGGAGATCGCAAAGGCCGTGGCCATATGCTTATGCGGGGGGTGCTCTTCCCGTCCGGGATCACCTCATAGACTATGCTAGCCTTAGTGCGATTAGTGGGGTATGGCGAGGACTTTCACTCTCTCACGCCGTCTTGGCGTATCTTTACTCGGTCTTACCTCGGCTTCCACGGGAGGTTTCCTTTATGGCTCTATGATCCTTCTAGAGTGTTGGTTGGTGTGAGGATTAAATTCAAACCGTGGACAACCCCACCACCGATAGTCGGATCTTCGGGTGCCATCCTTGAACTTTATTGGCGGCGCGGCCAATTCTCCGACAAGGTTTTATGCAGGACGGCGAACAAGAAAACAAGAGTGCATGGCGCCTTTACTTCAGCACCCTACCAGTGGAACACTTGCTGCTTTGGCATAGCGGCACTTCGTGGAGCGGAGATCCGGCTACCACTCGGACGCGGCTTGGACTTGCAACTGATAGGGAATATGACGACCGTGCTCTACAACCCACAGCGGTGCTACCTACAGGTCGGGAAGCCGAGGACGAGAGTGCTTCCGCCATCACACTTGCCTCCCGTGAAGAAGCGACGCTTGGGGAACCCGGAGGATGAGCAGGCCGTGCGGAGCGCGCTGGCCTTGTGGAGGGCGTGCGCTACCCATGCACTCCCGCCGAGACTCGACGAGGACCGGGAAACGTACCAGGCGTACCTCTTGGAGCATGAGAAGATTCGGCCACTGAGGGGACCGTGAGCTAGAGAGATAGACTTGATTGTACCTTTTGATGCTTTGATGGGACTTGGGGTGGTGAGATTGATGCTTGATGTAAGGGGAGTGAGATATGTTATTGATGTAAGCATTGGTTTATTGCAATGAGCATTGAATTTTAGGGGTTTTTGTGCACTGGTTTAAGAAGGCGACGCTAGACCTGTCGCTACCAAGAAGGCAAGCGACCTGTCGCTACCAAAAGTCGACAGCACCGTCGCGACCCGAATGAAAAGGCGACATGAGCATCGTCGCCACCTGGTAGAAGGCGACACAGACCTGTCGCGTTCACAGGTCCCGGGACAGTTTGAATTCGGGCCGAGCGCCCTTCTTCTCCTTTCCTTTCTTTCAAACCTTCTTCCTTCCTTCTTTCCCTCTATCCGGCGATTTCCCCTTTCCTTCCGGCCTCCCCTTTCAACCTTCTCTCTTCTCTCCGTCAAGCCCCCCCCCCCTTTCTTCCTCCTCTTCTTTCTCTCCTCCTTCCTTCTTCCTCTCCTTTGACGACCGGTGATGGAGGGTGACGGCGGTGGGCAAGGAGGTGAGGGCGGCGGCCGGCGGCGCAAGAAATCCATCCGGCGTCGGCAACCGGGCGAGGGGACGTCGACGGCGGCTCCGGAGGCTTCCCCGGCCGTGCCGATGGAGGAGGATGTCGCCGCGATGATGCCGGGCGAGGACGATCCCGTTGGACCCAAGAAGGTAGGGTCTCAAGCCCTAAACCCTATGTGTGTGGATGAGAGGGGATGCTGAGCACCCCAGTAGGGCCTTTTGGCCCAAGGTGATGGCCGTAAAACTTTCTGCCGTTTCCGGCCAGTCTGTGAACGCGACAGGGTGGGTGTCGCATTCCAGACAGGTCGCGACGGCCTAAGCGTCGCTTTCAGAAGGCGACAGCCTGCTTGTCGCCTTCACAGAGGAAGGGACTCCTCTGGTGTCGCCTTCTGAAGGCGACAATATACCCGTCGCTACCTTAACAGAGTGTGTTCTATGATCCTTGCTGATCCTTGTGTTTTCTGTGATTTTTTTGCAGCGAGCTACGGTCCCGGCTGGGGTGGTCCGTTGTCCGGGCGATCTATCAGGGTTGCCGATTTCCAGAGGACCCGGCTGGAGGAGATAGGGTTCGGCCCCTTTCTGAGGTTGGATGAGTTGACGCCGGACGTGGCGCTCATCCAGGCATTGAAGGAGCGATGGGACCCGGAGTGCCACGCGTTCCTCCTCCGTGGGGTCACATGATCCCCACACTGGAGGACGTGGCACGGATCACCGGCCTGAGGGTAGATGGCCAGGCGGTGACCGGGGTGACTTATACCAGCTATCAGGAGATGGTGGAGAGGCTTCTGGGTTAGAGTGACGCGGGAGAGATCCTCCCTGGTGCCGAGGACGAGGTTGCAGGCGAGCCTCGGGGTGGCAGACGCGCGCCACCAGACTGGAGAGGGCCAGGCGGAGTACATGGCCCGTTGACAGCGGATGCCAGAGCAGCACTGGCGGAGGAGGAGGAGCGGCAGCGGACCGCGACTTGAGGCGCTTCCTGATCCTCGTGATCGGGAAGTTGATCTTGGGTACGCGAGGAGACCCGTGAGCTGTCGGTGTCTGCCTCTACTAGAAGACCTGACCCAGGTGGGGAGCTATGCGTGGGGTGCGGCCCTTCTGGCCCACCTTTTTGACAGCCTGGGCACCTCTAGTAGGGAGACAGGGGTGGCCGGGTTCTTCCCACTATTACAGGTATGCTTCTCACCTTACCCTTACTTACTGCTTTTCCTGCTTGTCTTAATTAACTTGGTACTGACTTGTATTACTTTTGCAGGTGGTGGGCGTACTGCCACCTCCCTTCCCTGGTCGGGGGTGCCGAGGCGACGCGGCGCTGTACCTCTCCTGCAGCGCTGGTGGTTTTGCCGCGACAAGCGGTCCCTGCGGCGACAGGTGACGCTCATCCATGACGCGTTGGACACCGTCCCCTTCGGACATGTGAGTACTTCTAGCCTTACCTTTCCTTTACTTTGCTTATTTGTCAATTGACTGACGGGTCTTTTACTTGTGGTGTGCAGGTACAGTGGACTCCCTACGTCGGGGAGACGACGCCACCCAGCCGTGGGTGGAGCGGGCCGTCCCTACTTCGGTAGGGACATTTGGCTTCATTGCTTCAACACAGTGGTCCCGCTCCACCACCGTCTAGTGGCGCGGACACTGGGACTCCACAGGCGGTGGTGGAGTTCCCGACCCGACAGAGGTCATGGGAGAGGCCCGTTCGCAGCTTCCGATGAATCCAGCAGGTCACGGACTGGACAGTCCGGGTCCGAGAGCAGCTGGACGACTGGGAGCGGCGAGGGAAGGAGGTGGTCTCCGAGGCTGCCAGCGATGAGGACTACTTCCGGGCCTATCCCGGAAGTATGAGGCCCAGGTGTACAAGGGGTCCCGACGACCGGTACGTATTTACTGCTTTCAGTCTCTTTGAGTTCTTAGTTGATTATGTGACTGACTTGGCTAGTGATTGCAGCTTGACCCCGAGGGACGGATCTCCTCGCTCGAGGGCATCCTCCATTCCACCATCCAGCAGCGAGACGACCTCCAGGCGGTGGTGGATCAGCTGGTAAGTACTCTGCACCCTACCCTTCTGCTTCTAACTGTGGTTGACTGACCCTTGATATTTTCTTTTGCAGCAGGCAGAGCTGGACCGTGCGCAGCAGATGGTGGGAGGGGCTTCCTCCTCCCGAGAGGATCCGGCCGCTCCGTCTTGGAGGCCAGCTAGCGGCGGCGGCGGCCCGAGCGGAGGACGCCCTCGCCCAGCTGCGGGAGCGGGAAGTTACTTATTTAGATGCCCTGTTTTTTTTGCTTCTTTCGTGATTTCTGACAATTTTTCTGATATTGCAGGAGCAGGAGCTGAGGACCGCCCTGGCACGGACGACCACGCTGGAGGCGGAGATGGCGGAGCTACGCCTACGCCCCGAGGCAGCGGAGGTGGCGCGGTGGCGCCAGGAGGCAGAGGCGGCGGCCCGCTGGCAGCAGGAGGCGGCGGAGGCGACGCGCTGGCGCAGGAGGCGGAGGAGGCGCGCTGGTAGCAGAGGCGGCGAAGGCGACGCGTTGGCGCCAGGAGGCGGAGAGCCACCGCACCCAGCTGGGGGAGGAGAGGCATCGCGGCGACATGCTGCGATCCGAGATGAGGGGTCTAGAGAGGCCCCTGGCCTTGGTCGGGGTGCAGCCGGTCAGCGACCAGCTGGAGCGGTACCCGAGCGGGTCCGCTGGGCACTACCTGCGGTTCCTCCGTACGGCGGAGAACGAGGAGGAGGAGCGACGACGGCGCGAGAGAGCGCCAGAGGGGAGCGAGACCGGGCCAAGAGTGATGGCCCCTCCATCTCCCCGCCCGCCTGAGGGTACGGGGAGAGTGGTTGAGGGTTTGTACTTTTTTTACTCTCTCTTTTGTCATGATGGTGTACATGAATGGAATGGACTTTTTGTGTTTTTATGGTTTGCGACTGAGTGATAGTGACGAGTGAGATATGAGTGCCACTTTCTTTCCGTCCTGCACACTTAGACAACCACGAAACAAGTCAGATCTGTTCTTAGGCTTAGCCCCTTGCCTTAAATGCGACGAGTGAGCGACCTTGATAATTCGTCAAGGGCTAAGCCTTATTAAATAGGCAAAAGATGCGAATAAACAAATGAAATGCATGTATGCAAACGGCTTGGAATCATTTAATGTTTTGAGATTTTTGGAATATTTGATTTTTGAAGTTTTTGATTTTTTTTGGAGTTTTGGGGAATATTTGATTTTTTTTGGAGTTTTGAAATTTTGATTTTTTTTAGTAGTTTGGAAATATCTGATTTTTTTGGGGTTTTTGAGAAATATCTGATTTTTTTTTTTTTGGATTGAATATCTGATTTTTTGGGTTTTTGTTAGCGCCTAAAGCCGGCGTTGGCCCTTCCTAAATAAGACACACGAGACGGAAGGTACTCGCATCTTCGAGCCACATACTTAAACCGATTCGAGCCGCTGGTTAGGAATCTTGATCACCTCCGGTTCTCGCCATAGGGCTTTCTAAGTTAGGCGTGCGTAAGGGGTGACAACGCCTCGGAAAACCTACGCTTAGTTGATGCTGCGACTATTAACCACACCCAACTCCCGCGGTGACTGACGGCCTTATAGGAAAAGGAAGCTTATTATTATAAGGAAAGTCTTGTGTGGGTATAGGGATGTTGGGCCGTTCTCTCACTGCTCCTACAGCTACATTCAGAGATTGGGTCTATTGTGAGGGACTTTATGGTCTTTTGGCTATGGACTTGCCTTGCTTTGGGGCATGCGTACGACCGGGCTCATTAGTGTCCCGCGGGGACTTTGCCACTCTTTGCCATGCCCCTATTGCATTATGGATTCTCTTTTTCTTTTCGTTTCTTTGCTTCTTTCCCTTTTGTTATTTTGACCGTCCCTTTTGAGACTTCCTCTCCGTCGGGGTATGCTGCAGGTTGACGACCTCACCCTTCGACCCTTTTGCCCCTACACTTCGACCTGATTAGGAAGGAATGACCGCTGCATCGCTAGAGTAGAACCCTCTAGTTGCAGCATCTACCGAGTGGTAGTTATCCG
>JACBKR010004283.1:0-24050 GCA_014218235.1 Colocasia esculenta | reverse complement strand
GTAGCTTGGTCCTCCTCTTATTATTTGTTATTTCTGCTTTTTCTGATCTATTAGGTGTGCACCCTGGGTAGTCATTAGCCAGGGGCACTTCTGTCATGGTTTGTAAGGTGGCGATTGCCCTAAGCTTAATATATATATATATATATAATATAATATATATATATATATATAGCTGGGTGGCGGCTGGAGACAGATTATTCCAAAACCACCGCACCTCTGCTTTGGTTTTCTTGGTGTCTTCTTCTTCTTCCTCCTGCATCCTGGTTGTAACAATGTCAATGAATAATAAAAAAAAACATATAGGTATAGACTGTATAGTGTACAAAAGTACCTGAATCCCAAACACTGTCACTAGAAAGCCAATAAACAAATAAAGGGGCAAAAATTCATTTGTAATACATTTTAAAACTATACTACTAGCAAGATTTAGAAGGAAAGCAACCAGAAGGAAAAAGAAAAGGCAAAAAGAAGAGAGTTCATGAAATGGCATTGATGACATCACACATATGCTGAGAACAACATATCAAGTCAACTGTCGGCAAGGCTGTCAGATTATACCTCAATATACTGCAAAGAGCAATGTTTAACAAATGATGCAAAATGAACTGCTTCTTCATATGACCAGTTTCGATTGGCATCCACACGCAGATCAATCTTATACCCAACTGCATTTCTAATTTCTTGCACAACAGCAGCATCTTCCATTGGATTTTCTCTACGAGCAACCTGTAGCGAATCCATTATTATATGCCCATCGCATCTAAGTTCATACTTGTACGAGTACAAAAAACCACTCAGCAAGTAAATGGCCACCAAGATAACCTAGCCAACCCATCTTTATAGAATGGTATCCTCTGATGGTTTCTTCAGGCAATGTATCAAGCAAATTGTATCTTACCTTTAGCTTTATTGCTGTGAAGCCTTCATTTATCATTTGAGATACAACATAAGCTACCTCCTTCGGAGTGCCATTGCAATCCACAAGGGCACAAACCTGGACACCTGGCCTTATCATTCTAAAATCATCAGATTTCGCTGAACACGATGGCATGCTAAATGATGGCCTTGCACATCCAAAAATTGTATGTGACAAGCTGGGATCAAGCCTTTTTGCCAATGCTAGGAGTAATGCCATCTCTATACCACAACGAACACTAGGAAAGATTGAAGTAGGCTGAAACAAAAATAGAAAAGAAACAAGATATTCTTAAGATAAAAATGGATATTTCGTTACTGACATTAACAATTTCCACAGAATTTTGGTCATTCAATGCTCACCCACCATTATTCCCAACTCTTTCAAGAACCACATAGAAAAAGAACCTCTGGATAGAGGGAGAAGATAATTTATTTCTGTTCCTTCAATCACATGAAGAAGAAATCTCAGTTGCTCTTCAACATCTACTAAATCCTCTTTGTGCAGGCCAATTGGGGCAACCTGTTGTAAATGTAACCATAAATTACAAAAAAGCTAAGGAATAAGTTATTCTGCATGTCTAAGCTGGAAAACATAAAAAGCAACCAAGACTGGCTTCAAGAAAATATGAAAGCAAAATCATAACTGATTGTGGTTGCAGTCTGAACATGGATTAAACAAATGCTACCTATCTTTTAACAATGGTGGATAGAACATTAGTAATGTCAAAACTCTAGGTTTCAATAATGGAATATGTGTAACTAACTAGGCATTTCATCATCATCATCATCATCAGAGCCTTATTCCATTATTTGGAGTCGGCTAAGCATTTCTTCTACTATTCTATTGTTACACAAATAGAGAAAGTTTATGCTGATGGGAAATTCTAATAAGACAGTCTTAATCCAGCACCTTTCATATTTGATGGTTGCAGGCAATCAAGGAATAATAATATGCAAATCATGGTTTGCCAAATCAGATCGAATCGAATCAGTCCGAATCGATGCAAATCAGGGTAAGACCGATTCCTGATTCACCTGATTCCCTTCATATATGTATAATTCCTTATTTACCTAAATATTTACTTAAATGATGTTCAGGTAAATAAGGAAGTACCCGCATTTGAATCCAATAAAAATATAAAAAAAAATCATATCTCTTACTAATAAAAAGTCAACTCTCCCATCCAAGAAGAAAATCACAATTTTGGTAACACTTGACTTAGTTCACCGGATTTTGGATTTTTAGTATTCCATGTGGTTTATTTGAATTATGAAATTTTTAGTTAGGCCAAATTATGAAGGATTAGAAAGTAGGCATTTTGATGGAATCACCAAAATCATGATTTTTCTTCTTAGATGGGAGGGTTGACTATTTATTGGTAAGAAATATGATTTTTTTATATTTTCATTGGATTCAAATAGGGGGCACTTCCTTATTTACATGTAATATCTTAAGGAATACTTAAATGATGTTCAGGTAAATGAGGTATTTCACCATGGGTTCCCATGTGAATCCTGATTCGGCATATATATAAATGTATATATATTTCTGGCATATATATATACATGCGAATCGGTCCCGATTCGGGGCCGATATGGCTGTGGAACGTGGAAGGATTTTTTCTTTTCTTTTCGAAGTCCGATCCCGAGAAGAGGGGTGGATTCCTTCTTTTTAGATTTTGATGTAATGTGGACGCATGTACATCTTATGCATGGGCGTGCCAGACTGTTTACAATAAACAAACAAAGATTTTTTATTTGTAAGGTGCATTGGGTATAAACCCTGAACCCTCGAGTATTTTATATTTATTTTCCGTGCGCGTCCGTTTTTTTTTCAGACGATTAGGGTGGTCGTGTACTGGACCATTCCCCACCTACCGGAGTCGGTGTTTCATTTACATCGGGTAAAAACCCCAAATACCTTCGATACGATACGTTTGTTAAAAGATCTTTGCCAAAATTTAGGGAATTTAGATGACAATTAAAATTCCACAATTAAAATTGCCAATGAGAAGACCAAGTGAAGCAGATAGAGTGGATGAGCCGAATTACTGTCTCTACCACCGCATGCTGGGGCACTCTATTGAAGACTGCTACGTCTTCAAAAATGAAATACAGAAGCTGATCCAGAGTCGCCTCATCACCATGCATAAACATTTGGTCGATCCTCCACAGCCCCATGCTTGGGACCAATCGAGGCAGTCGGCCAACGTCATCCATATCAATGCGCCGGCTCCTGAACCAGAAAACACCGAAACAAATCCTTGGGACTCTCATTCCACAAATGGATGGGAAGGGGATCATCCCTCAGCCTCGGAGCACAGGACATGGTCGGAGACAATGCAAAACCTAGAAAGACAGGTTCAATCGCTGCGGCACGGTCAGCGCCAGACGCTGATGTACCTAAGGACCATGCAAGAAAGTCTGACGACCCTCCAGCAAGGACTCCAGGGGCCTGTAGGCACACCTACGCCCCGGACACGCCCTCCCTGCGGGGGGTGGATCTCGGAGGAGTCTTTAAACCCATCTGATGATGACATCGCCGGAAGATTATATTCCTTCCCGCGCCATCGAACACTGGCGCTCTACCGTACCTGCCTGCGAGCGGGACTAATGGGTTGCCAGCCGCCAACAAGCGTCCCGCCAAACTACTGCATATACCATCAAGATGCAGGGCATGCTCTAGAGGACTGCTACGTCTTTAAAGACAAGGTTGAAGCATGGGTCAACCAAGGGATCATCGACCTGGGCAACTCCCGTGTCAACCCGCCGTAGCCTCACATTCGCGAATGGACAGACCATTCAGCTGACGTTGTCACGCATATAGTCAACGTCATCGACCCACCGGAAATTTATACACCGGTGGCTTTCACTTTCCCGGACCCGGATATGACAGAAGGCGGTTCATCTGGCGAAGCCCCTACCTGGTGGTGCCCGGGAGGGCGAATTCCCCGCCACAGTCGCTTGGCGACTGGAAGTATTGGGGAGATCTTCGAAAAGCTCCTACAACAAGGTGTCGTGATGGCCCACACACCGCCACCGACGTACACTGAAAGGGAGTTGAATCACCCCATGTACTGTCGGTACCATGCCATGCTGCTGCACCCTACGGACAGGTGTCCTGATGTCCGGGATTGGATCGAGTCCCTTATCCGAAAGGGGAAGATCGACCCGGAAGGCAATTCTATGGTCCTGGTGAGAGCCAGGGAAGTAGCCCAGCGGGAATTTGAAGAAAGCGACTATATGCGCTTCAGGAACCTCAAAGCCCCCGAAGCTGATGAACGAGGATGGCTCATACCGCCAATGCCGTCCATAGCTTGCACTGAAGGTGTGACCTTGGGGCAGCAATTCAGGAACATATCCCTGAAAGAGCAGCCCGCCTCAAGATACAATCAAGAGGATCCGGATATGACAGAAGTCGGCTCCTCTGACGAGGCCCCTGTCCTATGGTACCCCGGGTGGCGAGTCTCCCCAAATCTCTTTGCGACCGCGAAGACTGGGGAGATCTTCAAAAGACTCTTGCAGCAAGGCTGTGTAAAGGCGCATAGGCCGCCACCAACATACACGGAGAGGGAAATGAACCACCCCATGTATTGCAAATACCATGCCATGCTGCTGCACCTTACCGATATGTGTCCGATTGTCTGAGACTGGGTCAAATCCCTCATCCAAAAGGGAAAGATCGACTCGGAAGGCAATCCGATAATCCGGTCCGAAGCCAGGGAAGAAGCCCAGCAACAAACCCCTAGGCGGAAGAAGGGGTCTCGACAATATCAAGTCTCCCCTCCCCATGAACAAACTCCTGAAAACAGGAGTAGGGGGCAGCGCTTCGAAAATTCGCCTCCGCAAATACTCAAGCGGCAAGATAAAGACCGCAGGGGCAAGCAGCCAGTGATGGTGCCGGCCACCCAAGAGGCAAGCCCCTACTGGGCTGAATGTCAAGAATTGCCGCCCGAAATAATCGAGCAGGCAATCGATTCTGCTTTCCAACACCAGCAAGATGAAGCTGGCTGGACAATTGTGGCCTCCAGAATACGCCCCTCACCGGCGTTCCCTAAAAGGGGAGGGTCACACGGCCGCCCCGCCCGAGAGGACGCCTCTTGGGCGCCCAAAGCAGCAAAGAAGCTCATGCCGCTTGAAATGGCGCGGGCGCTGAAACGAGAGAAGAACAGGCAAAATAACATGAAAAGACGCCTGAAGGAGCGAGCCGAGCAAGCAGAGGCCGCAACGACCTCGGCAGAGCTCACTCTACTCCAGAAGCTGCAAAAGCTCATTGATGAGTTGGAGGAGTATATACCCTCCAAGCCCACTTGGGGAGTCCCTTTGGACATATACATCCCGTGGGAAGAAATGGAGCGCAAAACAAGGCTTAAAAGCTGGCTCCACCAAATGCTACAAAGGGCTCAAGAAGGCGAGAAACTGCCTCTGCTCGAAGAACTGGCCATCTTCTATAAGGAAGATGAAATCACCATCGACAAGTTGGAAGAAATACTGAAAGACTTCTCGTGCAACATGGTGTCGATACTGCCGCCCGCGAGCTTGCAATGACCGGCTGTTACGCCTCCTATGGCAACATACCGGCGCCGCAACCGAGGCAAAGGGAAGGGCCGCGGACGAGGAAAGAAATTCGCCCCGTCCCTCGGCGAGAAGGTCAACTCGCCCGACCTGAGCAAGACTATCGTCTTCCGACCACGCCCGGGCCAAGTTGCCCAGAAAGGCGTGAGATCAACTACGAAGCAAACGCCATCGGCGAGATCATCAACCGAAGCATCTCCTTGCCGCCGGCGTACATGCAATTACTCTTCCATAGGGAGGAGCAATGGGTGGAACGACTGAAGACATTCATTGTCACCCATTACAAAAATGATAGTCTCGAGAAGGGCGAGAGGCCGAAGCCGATCATCTTCTACAAAGGAAACCCGCTGCCGCATGGGCCCCTCAAAGACGACTTTGGCTGGAGTCACACGACTCAAACCGCCCCAGAGCCCGTCCAAGAAATGGACGACCTGCCCGAGCACATCAAGAAATTGTGCCAAAGGCAAAAAAGTTGCACAAATGCAAGATCCCTCGCGACGGGAGTACTTCCGCCAGCTGTGGTACCCGAAGCAACTCCGAGGGCAACCCCCCTATTGTGCGAAAGACACTCGGGGGTTGGGCTATGGTCAGGCGGCGGAATGCGAGGCCTACTATACGGTCAACACCGTTGGGCTCGCGCCCTCACCTGATCATTGCCCCTCCGGCGGGCAATCTCCTACCCCCGCTATAAAACCACAGCAAGGGGTGGCCGCCCTCGTCCTATCAAATGGGGCGTCGTGTCAAGAAGCGCCTCAAAGCGAAGGGGGTCACTTCTGGCCGATCACAGAAGAAGGCTTCAAATACTATGACGTCCACGTTGCTGACTCTGATGAAGAAAAGGATTTCATCGACCTACAGCCGGCGCCCCGTGAACTCGAAGACGGCGGACAAGCTACGGTCGACGAACTGGTCGAGCTCGACCTCGGGGAACCAAAAGAACCCCGACCAATCTTCGTCAGCGCCCTCTTGAACGAGGAAGAAAGACAGTCATACCGGCAACTCTTGCTGGAATTCAAAGACTGTTTCGCGTGGACATACAAAGAAATGCCAGGCCTGGACCCCTCCGTGGCTGAACATGAGTTGTCCATACTCCCCGCAGCGAAGCCGGTCAAGCAAGCCCAACGGCGTATGCGCCATGAGCTAGAGCTGAAAGTAAATGTCGAGGTGGACAGACTTCTCCAAGTCGACTTCACCGAGCCGTGCATCTATCCAACTTGGCTGGCCAATATAGTGCCGGTGAAAAAGAAGAACGGCGAAGTCCGGATCTGTATCGACTACAGGGACTTGAACAAAGCCAGCCCAAAGGACGACTTCCCGGTCCCGATCACGGAAACAATGATCGACATGACCACCGGGCATGAAGCGTTCCTTTATGGACGGGTCGTCAGGCTACAATCAAATCCATATGGCTCCCAAAGATAAGGGTCATACCGCCTTCAGGTCCCCCAAAGGGATCTACAACTATAAAAGAATGCCCTTCGGCTTGAAGAACGCCGGAGCCACCTATCAACGAGCCATGACCAAGATTTTTGGAGAAATGCTCCATGACTCGGTCGAGTGCTACGTTGATGACCTGGTCGTCAAGACCAAAAGGCGGGAAGACCACCTAGGCGACCTACGCCAGGTCTTTGAAAGACTCCGCCAGCATCAGCTGAAGATGAACCTGATGAAGTGCGCCTTCGGCGTCTTGAGTGGCAGATTCCTCGGCTTTGTTGTCAAATACCGCGGGATAGAAATTGATCCTGTCAAAATCAAAGCTATCAGGGAGCTGCCGCCGCCGAAAACCTTAACGGAGCTAAAATCTCTCCAAGGAAGGCTGGCCTACATAAGGCGGTTCATCTCCAACCTTGCGGGCAGATGCGCCCCCTTCAGCAAATTAATGAAGAAAGGGGCCCCATTTGTATGGGACCAAGAGTGCCAAGATACTTTCGAAGAAATCAAAGAGTATCTCCTTACTCCTCCCGTCTTGGGAGCCCCAGTGAAAGATAAGCCGCTCATCCTCTACATCGCAGCCATGGAAACATCGCTGGGGGCACTGCTGGCGCAAGTGAATGAGGAAGGCAAAGAGCAACCGCTCTACTACCTCAGCAGGATGTTGGTGGGTCCGGAGCACCGATATTCCCCGGTGGAGAAAGTGTGTCTGGCATTGATATTTGCCGTCAAGAAATTACGGCACTATCTCCTGGCCCATCAAGTCAGCCTCATCTCGAGGATAGTCCCGCTAAAAGCGCTCCTCACCCAACCTGTGTTGTCAGGAAGAATGGGAAAATGAGCCCTTCTCCTCATGGAGTTTGATATCACCTTCGTCCCCAGAAAAGCAATCAAAGGGCAAGGTATGGCGGATTTCCTGGCGCGCATCCGCTCCCAGCAGGCTCTCCCCTCGAGTTCAAGCTCCCGGAGGAGGAAACGCTCTCGTCCCCCCACGGGGAGGGGACCCAACAAAAAGAGTCCCTGTTCAAGAAAGTGGGAATACTCTCGCCGTGGAGTTACCACATTGGGAACTCTACTTTGATGGCGCTTCCCGGGTGCTCAAGCAAACTGACGGCACCACAACTTATACCTCCGGAGCGGGCATTGTCCTGGTGACTCCACAAGGGGGAATACTGCACAACTCATGTGCACTCATGAAGCCGTTGACCAACAATCAGGCTGAATATGAGGCGCTGATCGTGGGACTTCAACTGGCTGCCGAAATTTGCATCAAATGCATAAAAGTCTACGGAGACTCGCAGTTGGTCATCCGTCAAGTGCTGGGGGACTACGAAGTTCGGAAAAAGGAACTGATCCCCTATCATGCCAAAGTAATGAAGCTCCGCGAGAGGTTCTATTTGTTCGAAATAGGACATGTCCCTAGAGGGCAAAACTCTTAGGCGGATGCGCTAGCCAAACTGGCGTCTGCTCTAAAGCTCCCTCCTGAAGGGGAATTGGGCATAACTGTCCGACATAGGAGGCTGATGCCCAGTGTTCTTGAGGACGACTCCGACCCAGAAGATGCAGAGGTCAACGCCCTCGAAGAAGAAGCCGGTCAAGAAGAAGACTGGCGCCAGCCGATCATTCAAATAAAAAACGGTTGGCTGCCTTCAGATCGGGCCGAACGAGTCCGACTGCTGCGGCGGGCCACCTCATATCAAATGATCGGAGACCAACTATATCGGCTTGTCCATGAAAAAGACAAGTTCGTCCTCCTCCGATGTCTCTCCCCCAGAGAAGCCAAAGTCATCATGCACGAAGTCCACTCTGGACTGTGTGGAGCCCATCAAGCGGGAGACAAAATGAAAATCAACATCAAGCTGAAAGGCTTCTTCTGGCCGACCATGTACACGGATTGCGTCCAATACGCCCGTACGTGTCATCAATGCCAGGTCTTCAGTTCGGTGCCAAGAAAGCCGCCGAACGAATTACATCCAACTGCCCCTACATGGCCCTTCGCCATTCCCACCATCCTCTGGCGGCCACAAGTTTATCCTGGCAGCCACCGACTATTTCTCCCTATGGGCAGAAGCAATCCCTCTTCGGGAAGTAACCGGGGTAGCCGTTGCCAAATTTGTCAAGCAACACCTGATTTACAGGTTCGACACCCCTCATCGGATCGTATCAGATAACGGTACGCCCTTCAGAAACAAAACGATATATGCGTTGGCGGCTAAATTCCAGATAGATTGGAGGACGTCGACGGTCTACAACCCTCAAGCCAATGGTCTGGCGGAAGCCTTCAACAAGACCCTTTGCAAACTGCTTGCCAAGATAGTCGGCAATCACAAACGTGATTGAGGGGAGAAGGTGCACGAAGCGCTCTGGGCATACCGGACGGTCTACAAGACCCCAACGGGGTGTTCTCCCTTCTCTCTGGTGTACGGAGCCGAAGCTATGCTCCCCATCGAAATCGAAATGTCATCCTACAGGGTAGCCGTCTACACCGGTCTTCAGCCCGAGGAACGACAAGAAATTGAAAGAAGGTTGGAGGAATTGTCCGACCTAGAAGGCAAAAGGTTGGAAGCATACAAACACCTCCAATCCTATCAAGCCCGCATGACTCAAGCCTACGACAAGTTGGTTAGGCCCCGTGTCTTCAAGAAAGGTGACCTCGTCATGGTCAAACAAAGAGAGGTCATGGCAGGCAAATCAAGTGGTAAACTCCAGCCAAACTGGCGCGGACCGTACGTGGTCACCGGAGTGTATGAAGGCGGGGGATACACGCTGGCAACACATACCGGCGATCGCCCTTTCCACCACTAAATGGCAAGCATCTCAAAATGTACTTTGCCCCTGAGCATGAATTCCCCGGGCAGCAGCCCTCCGATCCCCTTATAGCCGAATCAGGCTAGGGTTGGCATATGCACCCATTTCAAAAAAAAAAACAGGGAAGGGACTGAAAATAGAGAGGTCCCGCTGACTTGGTCACTCCCCCAAAAAAAAAGGGGAGTGCCCAAGGGCAAAAGAGCCTATGAAAAAAGAGGGAAGAAAAAAGAAAAAAAATTTCCCCTCTATGAATTATGTCCTCCTTCTTGGTCAGCAAACCGTCCAGGTCGACCAAGTCAAATCCCATAGCCATAAACCCCCCGAAGGTCGGCTAAAACTCCCTCTTGGTCAACAAACCGTCCAGGTCGACCAAGTCAATCTCATAGCCATAAACCCCCCGAAGGTCGGCTAAAACTCCCTCTTGGTCAGCAAACTGTCCAAGTCGACCAAGTCAATCCCATAGCCATAAACCCCCCGAAGGTTTTGCGCCGGGACACCCCCGCATGGGGCGTTCCGCACAGAACCACCCCACGGGGGTGGCTTTTGCGCAGACAGACCCCGTGGGGGTGCCCAAGCCGTACAGGCTATAAAGGTGGGCCCCCGGGGTCTTCTTCAGCCCATTTGCCTGCCCGTTGACACATTTGACGCCCGTTAGTAGTCGTTTGACGTGCGTTTGCAGCCGTTTGACGTGCGTTTGTCTCTGTTTTCGAACGTCGAGGCCATTTTGCCTGCCCGAACACATGCACGCCGTGCGCATACTTGGACGCACTTCTGGACGTTGACTTTGCCCATCAGAGGGTATATGTTCCGCCCTAACGGATCTTCAAATGTCACGTTTAATAAATCATCCGAATTAAATCGGATTAAGATATGAACTCGAACCCGTTTATCTCAGGTGTTCAAGTGGGGGAGATCGGGGTTTTTTTCCCAAAGTTCCGTATTTTTTTGGGCGGATTTATTGCCCGGGATTTGTTTAAATCCCGGTATTTTTTCCGGGTTCAACAGCGGCCAAATTGGATCGAATCAGGAAATTCCCGATTCGATTCCCGATTTCGATCCGGACAAACTTGTGGAAAATGACGTTTGATGCTAAGATGATAATGCTGAAATTGAAAAAAGATGTGAATAACTGTCTATCAAAGTTTATAGCCTATATAGAAAACTTATAGCAAAACAAATAGGATGTCAAATATTATTATCACAAACCAAGGCAACAATGCCACTGGCCTACTTAGTGCTTAGGCAAGTGGCAACAAGATGAAATGCCCAGGTGAAGACTATATCAAAGTGCTAAGCCTTAGTGCCGTCTATGCCAGAAGCATCAGCAGCCAGGAAATAAAGGACAGCCAGTTCATTACAGGAAGTACCAGATTGGAACTGGTGTGAAACTGGATAAGTATCAGCATCTCTGGGCCCAAAACCGGCGAACAACTATTTAATTAATGGAACTATCTCAACAAGTAAATTACATTGATATGATGATCACATCTTTACTTACATCCTTGTTCTCAACAGCAAGCAGCCTTCAAATAAAAGCTTACAGCCTAATTCTATAGATAGAGACTAGGCCATTTGCCTTCACCAGCGGTGATTCTCATATCACTGAGATACTAATATGAACAGGGAAGGAGGGAGATGAGGTAGGGAATGGAAAAACTTTTACACATGAAAGAGGTACATAGAAAATTAAGGTTCTCGAATGGTGATTGTAAGTGTACTGACCTCACCAAATCCTATACTTCCATCATCCAGAGTTATTGACAAGACAAACCCTTCTTTGCCCAAAAAATTGCCCTCACTATTCTTAGGAGTTGTTGTCATTGGAGCAGCAAGTTGGATTCTGCAGTAAAAGTTCCATGATTATTCTTTTGTTATGAATATATTCATGCAATTGAAGTATACACACAGTATTGCTCTGTGGAAACCACCTGTATAAGGAATACTCCGTTTTACAGATCTTACAAAATGATAGGGTATCCGGTACAAGATCTTGGATCTGCAGAATGATGCTGAGTGCTTGATCTGCCACTTGACCAGCAGATTGTCTCAGGAGACTGAAAAAAGAACACAAGACTCAAAACAATAAACAAAGCAATAAGCATATGTTTAATAGCATGTACGAGACAAACCTATGATAAATGGAATTACTCTTGATGCAACTTTCAACCTCTACAACACAGTCCATCTGTGACTGTTGAGATTCTGAAAGAGCATGCTGCAGTTCTATCTTTGTCTGTACACGAAGATGCTTTACACTGCAATATTTTAAAAATGGAGAAAGAATGGTCTTGCCACCAACTAAAACTAATTAAGTAAAATCAGATGCCTAAACCATGAAAACAAAATGAACTCTCATCCATGATCCATCAATTCCACTTTCTAGGGCATTATTGTAAGTAAACGCAATACTGAGACTGTGCATGCTTTGGTTCAATCCAGGTTACAGGATTTCTGAGAGAAATCAAAACCAACAAATGTATATATCGAAACCCAACTGAACCGAATGGTTTGGTTTTTGAGTTTGATTTGGACTCGATTTCCATGTACTGATGAGGAACACAGCTCCTTTGGGTGTTTACAAGTTTGCATGTTCAGGTTTACTTGGTTTATATTAACCTACAAACTTGGATCTATTTTGGAAACAGTAATTTAAAGATCAATTGAGTTGTTAAGCACATAATCTAAAGATATCATTTACAAATAAAATATCCAAGAAAATCATATGAAAGAAACGAGATCTTTTGGATAAGTTTTCAGAAAAAATACCAGATATCTTGAAGATAGAGTGACAGGTGGATGGTGACCATGACACAGCTGCCATGCCCATGCCATGGATGGCAAAGTCGGCCGATCCGGGTCGGAATCGGCCGACTAGGGTCAGAATCGGCCTATGGCGACCCGATTGGGGGGGGAAACGATCACCCACCCACAATGTAAGGTGGGATCGGGGTGGATGGAGCAGAATCGGATTGGATCGGGCCGATCCAATCCGATTCCATCTGATTCCATCTGATGTAGCCCGATTCCCTCAACTTACCTTAACTACATATGATCCCCTCCACTTACCTTATTTACCTGAACATCATTTAAGTAAATGTTATATTTGTAGTTCATTTACTTAAGATATTACATGTAAATATGAAGTACCCCCCATTTGAATTCAATAAAAATATATAAAAAATCATATCTCTTATAAATAAAAAGTCAACTCTCCTATCCAAGAAGAAAATCGCCCATCAAAATAATGACTTTCTAATCTTCATAATTTGACATATCTAAAAATTTCATAATTCGAATAAACCAATAGAATACTAAAAATCTAAAGTCCGGTAAAAAAAGTCAAACGTGCATATAACTTCTCCAAGAGAGCCATGCTCCTACTAATAGCACTTAGTTTGCTTGAGACCTCCCAGGATTTGGTCAAACCTAAACTATCATCACACAAACTCATGAGAATTTTCACTTTCTAGTTTCTTTTCAATTAGAAAGTAAAAAATCTCATGAGTTTAGGTGATGATAGCTTAGGTTCGACCAAATCCTGAGAGGTCTCAAGCAGACTAACTATTGTCAGTAGGAGAGTGGCTCCCTTGGAGAAGTCATATGCACGTTTGACTTTTTTTACTGGACTTTAGATTTTTAGTATTCTATTGGGTTTATTTGAATTATGAAATTTTTAGATATGACAAATTATGAAAGATTAGAAAGTAGTTATTTTGATGGATCTACCGAAATCGTGATTTTCTTCTTAGATGGGAGAGTTGACTTTTTATTTGTAAGAGATATGTTTTTTCTGATATTTTTATTAGATTCAAATGGGGGGTACTTCCTTATTTATATAATATCTTAAGTAAATGAAACTACAAACATAACATTTACTTAAATGATATTCAGTAAATAAGGTATCATAACTATTGTTGCTTTGTATTGTAATATGAACATATGTGCAACTAGACTATGGACATACCAAAAATGTTCTATTATTATATGTTTTTTTAAAAATTCTCTGATTTTTCCTGATTTTTTTCTTCATTTTTCACATTTTTCTTCATTTTTTAACTTTTAAATTCCCATGGAATCGAGCGGATCTTGCGATCCGACCTGACTCGAATCAGGGTCGGTTGGGTCCGATCCAACACCCCGATCCGACTCTGTCAGGCCCCCTGCAGCTATGGAGAGGGATCTCAAAGAAGAGGAAGAGAAAGGTGGGTGTTGGAATGCGGAATATTTAGATCCCCTCTGATGCTTTCGCCTCGGAGGCCTTTATATTTATTATTTTTTTTTCTATGCGGGCGTGCCAGACTGTTTACAAGAAACTGACAAAGATTTATTTTATGAGGAGTATTGTGTGTAAACCCTAATGCCCTCGAATTTCATTTCATTTATTTATTTTTTCCGCGTGCGCTCGTATTTTCAGGGCGATTGGAGTGGTCGTGTACTGGACTGTTCCCCGCCGACCGGAGTCGACGTTTCATTTACATCGAGTATAACACTCGAATACCTTCGATGCGTAACGTTTGTTAAAAGACCATATGCCGAAATTTAAAGAAATGGATGACTAAGTAAATTACCACAAGCATGCTCATATACACTTATGACATTTACATTCGCGCATTTAGTGGGGTGTTTATACCTCCGCTGGGCGTTTACACAATATGTCATTTACATGTACGTCGACGACAGGGTGTTTGTGCCTCCGTCGGACATTACACCATATGAGATTTACATTTACGCTCGTAACGGGGTGTTTGTGCCTCCGCCGGGCGTTTACAGTACGCAAGGATTACATTTGCATCAACAACGAGGTGTTTGTGCCTCGATCAGACATTTTGCATCACTGCATTTGTGTCCGTGTCGACGACGGGATGTTTGTGTCTCCGTCGGAAGAAACGCCTCTACACACGTCTATTTTAGAACGCTGGAGGACTTAGGTATTAAATTTCGGGACCGAGTCTTGCATATAACACCTGCGGTATCTCAGCAGGACAACCCTTGTTTAACCCGAAAAATGTCGGGATTTAGACAAGTCCCAGGAGGCAAATTCGCCCGGAAATCCACGAAAGGCTGGGAATAAACCCCGGCCTCCCCCACTCGAACATCTGAAATAAACGGATTCGAGTCCACATGTCAACCCGGAACGACCCGGAGTGAGATGTTCAAAAGTCCCGTCAACAGTGGGAATACGCACCCCGGATAGCCGAAACTCGATGTCCGGATTCGCGTTCAAGATCGCGCCTGATACGGACGGGTTCGGAAAAGTCAAATGCACGTGCTCTCCGAAAATGGAGTCAAACACACGAGAAACGATCGAAAGCGCACGTCGGGTGCACGTCAAATGCACGTGGATGCATGCGTGCACGTGCGCGGTAAAGCCGTCAACCAACAAACCAAACTTCAGAAATCCCCAGAGCTCTCCAAGCACGAAATGGCCAAAGCGTGGAAGGCCCAGGCCAAGGCGCACCCCCCGGTCTGCGCAGGGGCACCCCCGCCGTCCGCGTAGGGGGCGCACCCCCGCCGGTCCGCACAGGGGCGCACCACCGCCGGTCGGCGCGGGGGCCGCACCCCCGCCAGTTCGCGCAGGGGGCGCACCCCTGCCGGTCCGCGCGGGGGGCACACCACCGCCGGTCCGCAGGCGCACCCCCGCCGGTCCCGCGCCGGGGGCGCACCCCCGCAGTCCGCGCAGGGGGCGCACCCCCGTCGGTCCGCGCAGGGGGGCGCACCCCCGCCGGTCCGCGCGAGGGCGCACACCCGCCCGGTCCGGCGCGGGGAGCGCACCCCTGCGGTCTGAGCGGTGGCCACCCCGGCCGGGACAGGCTGGGCACCCCCCCGCCAGGCAGAGAGGGGGCCGGTTCAGTCCCCGCCAGCAGGGGGGGCCAGTCGCCACCCCGACCCCCCGCCGGTCAGGGGCCTGACTGGCGGGTACACCCGCCAGTTCGATTGCTTCGTGGGCGTACCCCCCCGCCGGTCTCTCCACCTCTCTGCCGCGCTGCCTCGATGCTCGTGCTGCTTCGTTGCTTGTGCCGCGCACCCCCGCGGTCGCTGCCTCTCTGCCGCGCTGCCTCGACGCTCGTGCCGCGCACCTCCGCCGGGTCGCATACCCCCGCCGGTTCGACCCTCCGAAACCCTATAAATAGGGGGACATACCCCATTTGAAAACACACCGAGACACGCCATTCCGGCCCAAAAAGAGCCACTTGTCTCACGCTCACAAGCCCGTGCTTAGAGTGTGACCGTGCGCGAGCTTAAATAGGTCGCACGTGCTGAGGAGAAGTCCTTGGCGCCCGTTGGTGTTCCGTCCTCAGCGTTCGGGCTGCATTGCGCCACGTCTGCGGGAAGACGCCACAGGTTGTCACATGACTCTCAGCGTTTGTATTGAAGTCCTTCGCCGTCGCCAAATGACGTGCATCGAGGCAACGTTGTCCGACAGTGGCACAAACACCCTGTCGTAGACCTAAAAGGACAAATGGTCGGTAAATGCTCGGCGGAGGCACAAATACCTCGCCTCGGGCATCGAGGACCCGACAAGTTTGCAAACGTCCGACGGAGGCACAAACACCTCGTCGTGCAAGTAAATACAAGTCGTACATCCTGTGAATATCGGACGGAGGCACAAACACCCTGTCACGGACATTGATGTATCCCCCATACCATGTAACGTCGACGGAGGCACAACACCCCCTCGTCGACACTCATGTACAGAAAATACTTGTAATCGCTCAGTGGAGGTATAAAACCCCACTAAAGACACAAATGTAAATGTCATGAATATAATGACATGAGCTTGAATAAATTGTGGAAATTTATCTGTCATCTGTCTTTCTTTAAATTTCGGCATAGCGGTCTTTTAACAAAACGCTTACGCATTCGAAGGTATTCGAGTGTTATACTCGATGTAAATGAAACATCGACTTCGGTCGGTGGGGAACGGTCCAGTACACGACCACTCCAATCGCCCAGAACGCGAGCGCACGCGGAAAATAAATGAAATGAAATTCGAGGGTATCAGGATTCACACCCAATACCCCTCGTAAAAACAAATCTTTGTCTGTTTCTCGCAAACAGTCTGGCACGCCCGCAAAAGAAAGCGAAAGAGAACAACGAACGGGAACCCTCCGGGGGCGACCAAAGTTCATCTTTCGCGAACTTTAGATATAAAATCGAAAGAAAGAAAAATCCGCGTTCCAACAATCTGGCACGCCCGGTGGGACTGTTCCTACCTTCCATGCATATGTAAAAAGACCGTATGCCGATATAGAAATAAAAGATGACTAATTTCCACATCACAGGTACAAGGAGCGAAAGCCGGCGTCAAAAGCCCGTCTCCACCTGCAATTCAAGCTTGCTCGATGGCCGCCGTCACCTACGGCCCTCAAATCATCGCATGCCACGCCAAATGTGGCTACCTCGCCGTCCCGCTCGTGTTTGGCGATTTTCCTGCAGTGGTGGATCCACCCCCTACTTCCTAGGGGTGGTCCCCGCCGTCCAAGCTACTCCAAAGGCGGCGCCCAAAGCTACTACTGCAACTAGGGGCATAAGCCCCGCCCAAGTCAAGGCCGAGTCTTCTCGGTTACACCATTTCTTGCGTCGCAGTCCCTAGAAAACGGGGACAGCGCCAAGGACGCAGGGGCAGCAAGCCCCACGCGGTCGTCTCTAACTCCGGCAAGACCGTGCTCGTGGGAGACATCCGCGTCAGGCTCGATGGAGGCGAGCCGATATTGCCCCCGGGACGGAAGCGTCCCACGGTGGCAACCTCCAACAAATACGCTCCCCTCCAATGGATGCGTCAAGAAGATCGGGACTCCCCAAAGGAGCCCGACAGGGGCAGGCATCAAGCTCGCGCCCCAGCCGCCTCGCAAATGAGGCAAATGTGGGTGACAAGTAGGAAGCCGCAATCCCAAATCAAACAGCTAGACCGGATCAACCCGCCGAACGCCCCAAGAAGGCAACTCCTGAGCAAGAAAAAGCTTAGGACCCCGAACCTCCTCGTCCGTCGCGGACACAAACGCAGGGGCATCTACCGGAAGCCCAACTTTGTCTCCAACCAAAGCGGAACCCGCTGAAGGGGAAACCGCGAGCCATGCTGGAGCTTCCGCACCTCGAGTCTCGGTCTTTGAAAGACTGAGCGCCTCGTCTTCACCAAGTTGGGAGCGGCAATCCGTCCAAGCATCAGAAGCCCAAAAGCGGAGAGTGCAGCAGACGTCTGAAGAGGGTGGAGGCATGAAAATCTTCACCTGCTATGCTTCCGGAAGGGAAGCAACTGGGCCATCCGGCATCCGTTTCAAAAATGGAATACCTAAAGCAAAAGCATTTTAAAATAATCAAAAACAAAAACATGTCATGATCAGGATTTTCTAAAAAGTATGTATGTTTTTCTCGTCCTTTACTATGAATGGTATTCGGGTTAAAAATTTGTATTAAATAATACCAAAAGTTTTAACTCGATGTAAATGTAACATCGATTCCGGTCGATGGAGATGGAGGTCCAGCACATGCTACCCCAATTGCCTGATGAGAATAGACATGGGACTCAAGAGGTTCAGATTAAAAAACGGCGCACCCGTCCGTTCGCGGACACAACCCGTCCGTTTCACGACACCATACCCGTCTGTTTCACGGACACCACCCATAGCCGTCCGTCTTCGGACACCAAAATTCTCTTCCGCATCGTGCGGACTCTTTTTCTGTCTGCTAGACAGGCTGGCACGCCCCGCAAACCCCATATAAACAAAAAAAATCCAAAGCATATGAAATGAATACATGAACCAAATAAAATGAAATGAGCAAATGAACCAAAAGGATGCCACGTTCATTGTGTCCGTCCGACCGACATATTATATGCGTATATCTCCTCCCTCGTGTCAACCCGGCTAACGGGGAGCAAGCTGAAGTGTTCTTCATGCCGCCAACCAGAGCCGCCTTCCAAGCAATGACGGACGACGCCAAGTATGATTTCATATAGCGTTGGCAGGCTGAAATGGCCAATCTTCTGACGGAGCGAGGACAATAGGCAGGGGCAAATGCGCCGCGCCGCCAAGTGCCAACGGCAAACCAAAATGCTCGGTCAAGACATCAACAAGGCGACCTGCCCGATGTCAATCCACGCACAGCTGCGGTCAACGACTATACCGTCGATCCGGTCCAACAGCCGCGCAGGGACATAAACTCCCAAGCCTCTGCGGCCGAAGATATTGTGGCCCAGCGGCGAATGATTGAAAAGATCATGGACGACCGCTTCGCTCAACGGGGAGAGGGAACTGCCACTGAAGATCTCTACAGTGTGCCATATCCCGTCCACCATCAATTCAAGAAGCTGCCACCACGGACTGCCCTAAGGCGCCAAAGTTGCAGAAGTTCGACGGACAGGGCTCGCCAAACGAGCACCTGGCCTACTATATACCGGCCATGGGAGAGTTGGCATTCGACGAATCCTACCTCCTCCGTTATTCCCTGACGGGTACTGCCTTCCAATAGTACTCGAGGTTAAGGCCTAATTCCATTGTCGACTGGGCTGACCTCCAAAAGAAATTCATCGACCGCTTCCAGACGGCCGAGAGAAAGGTGTCGCTTGCAGAGCTGTGCTCCCTCAAGCAAAGGAAAGGAGAAACGGCACTCGACTTTATCAAGCGGTGACGTGACTTCAGCATGAGGTGCGACAATCCCCCGACGCAAGAAGATGCCATAACCATCTGTCGACGGGGCCTGGCGGCCCAGATAAGCGAAAAGTTGCTGGGGACAAACATCAAAGGTTTTGATCAGCTCAATGCGGTCGTGGCGGAGATCGAAATGTTCTTCGCCGATAACCCGATGCAAGCTCCTCCGAAAATCAAGTCGGGCAAGGAACGCGTCGTTGGCAAAGAAGCCAATGGTGTGGACTTCGCCCCGCAAAGTAAGGGGAAGAAGATCATGACCTCTGGCGCTCCAAGCAAGAAGGTGGAAGAAAAATCGCCTCCAACTTCACTGCCACAACGTATGAGCACGCCGTATTCCTTCAAAAGGGATCATACGAAGATGCTCTTTAAGCTGTGCATGAAGAATGACTTGCTCACGCTTCCGGTAATGAGAAGACCAAGTGAAGCGGATAGAGTGGATGAGCCAAATTACTGTCTCTACCACCGCATGCTGGGGCACCATTGAAGACTGCTATGTCTTCAAAAATGAAATACAGAAGCTGATCCAGAGTCGCCTGTTGAAAGGTTAAAAATGTGACACGTTTCCAGCGGAATTATAGAATTCATCAGATAATTGGTCCGGCGACTTGGCTAGTTGAAGCCTATTCTTGACAGACAACGTTCAAGTCATGAACATGATGAAAGGGGTCGTTGAGCCGTGAAGATTAAAGTTGGTTATCAACGGGCCTTCTTACAATATGTTATCAACAGCCTGCTTAGAGGCCAAATAAGTGTGATTTAAAATGACCCACAAGGTATAAGTTACAAATTATTCAGTGGGATCCTTCCCAAAATTCAGCAGGGGAGTTCCGGCCCTTAAAAGGCGCCGGATTCCCGGTTAAAGTGAAAGTACAAGGAGAACATGTCTCCGTCCAAAGTACCAAGCACCAAGGAAACGGGAGCAGGACTCCAGCAGCACCTCCGGCAGCAAAGGTATATAGACCGAATACGAAGAACAAGTACAAAGAACAAGCTCGAGGAAGAACTCGAGGCTTGCAAAGGCACCCTCCGATCGGGAGAACTCGAGAAGTCGGGCAGAGCTCCGAGAAGTCGGGCAGAACTCGAGACAGAAAGAAAAACTCCAGCACCTGGGCAAGATGGCCTTGTAAATGAGGGTGTAGGGGGGGGGGGGGGTATTTATAGACAAAAACCCCCTCTCCCTCTCTCTCTCCATCGGTTAGGCAGCCCCTAACCGATGGTGACCTAACATGAGGGCACCATCGGTTGGGGCTCCCTCTCTCTCCTCTCCCACGCATGTAAGGGGCCGAAAACCCTATAAAATCCACCCCCCACTATTCCAAGGAAAGGGGAAAGGGGGGTCTTCAATTGCTCGGCGAAGCCTGTTGGGAAAATCCCAGAAAAATAAGAAAAAAGCATTTGCTCATTCCCTCTCTCATTCTCCAATCTCCCTGCTGGTGTGCGAAGGTATCAACCCCCCTTCTTTAGCCGATAGGCCAGACGCAGAGAGGAGAGTTACCGGCGTAATCGTCATCGACACTCCTCTTAATCCCCATCCCCCACATCGAGCAAGCCTCTGTGGGGTGATATTCCCGGGGTTTAAATGCCGTCCATATCGAGCGAGTCTCTATGGACACATGGTATTTAAATACCCATGTTCTCCCCGCCCATCGAGCAAGTCTGGGATGGTGGATTTTGGCTTATATGTATATGTTTTTTGAGGAGACTCTGCCCAAGCGGAGGTTCTGCCCAAAGACATATTCGTTATATTCATAAATTTGTGTTCTTATATATATGTTTCTTAAAACGAAACTCTGCCCAAGTGGAGGTTCCGTCCAGGAACACATATATAAAGATTACAAATTTGTATATACAAATATGTTCCTTAAGGAGAATCTCGCCCAGGCAAAAATCTTTCTAGGGGACATATCCATATAAATACAAACCCGTGTTATATGTATATGTTTCTTAGAGGAAACTCTGCCCAAGCGGAGGTTCTGTCCAAGAACATATTCGTATATTCACAAATTTATGTTCTTATGTATATGTTCCTTAGGGGAAACTCTGCCCAAATGGAGACTCCCCTAAGAACATATCCATAAAATCACGAATTTGTGCTTATACGCATATGTCTCTTAGCTGGAATCTTGCCCGGACAAAGGTTCCCTCCGAGTTCATATTCGTATAATCACGAACTTTATGTTTATGTAAATGTGTTTCTTAGTGGAACCTTGCCCAAATAGAGGCTCCGCCCGAGAACATATCTATATAATCACAAAATATGCTTCATTGTGTATATGTTTCTCAAAAAGGACTCGTTCATACCGGGGCTCCTCTTATCGAATACTCTGCTCAAATGGAGATACCGTTTGAGAATATATTCACAAAGTGCAAATTTGTGGTTATACACATATATATCTCTTCGAGGTAAAATCTCTCCGAACAAAGCTTCTCCCGAGAATATGGACATAAGCATACGCCCATATAAACATGCCATTACAGGGATACTCTGCCTAAACAAGGACTTGCCAAGATATACTCATATATTCAAAGAAAAAAAGGATTGTGATAATACATACACATCCAAAGAAAAAGGAGGATAAGACAGGAGCCGTGCTCAGATACCCCAAATGGGAGCACATATGCACCTCCACGAGAACTATATCCGTGGAAATGGACTTCGGACAAAAATCACAATATGACAAGGACTTCCGTGGAGATAATCCATATGCTCCGGAAATTGTACCCGCACATGAGTGCGAAATGAGGAGAAAAGAAAATCTACCTCAAACTCGGACTCTGCTCAGAAATGGCATTGTTAAAAGAACCTCACATAAAAATTTGCACAATCACCCTTCTAATACGGAAGTGTTGCTCTGGGTTATAATACCCCAAGTTCAGAATCAAAATCCATAGGCATATGCCCGTTCATAATGATAATCTCCATGTTTTCCCAAATAAAAATCATAATCAACCTTTTACAAAAAAGGAGAAAAACTTCAAATCGGTCCACGGGTATATACCCGCTCCCCTTTTCAAAAGAAATCAAACTTGGACTCCAAAAAGGCAGTCATTTCAAAAAAAAGAAATGAAATATCCAAAGCAAAAGCATTTCAAATAATCAAAAATCTCGGGCATATACCCGTTCACAATAATAATCTTCATGTTTTCCCAAATGAAAAACCATAAAAACCTTTGTAAAAAGGAGAAAAAGACCTCAAATCGGTCCTCGGGGATATACCCGCTCCCCTTTTCAAAAGAAATCAAACTTTGGATCCCAAAAAAAGCAGTCATTTCAAAATAAAATATCCAAACAAAAGTATTCAAAACAATCAAAAGAAACAAAAACATGTCATAATCAGGATTTTCTAAGAAAAAGCATGTATATTTTTCTCGTCCTTACTATGAAATGGTATTCGGTTTAGACCTGGTATCAATAATACCAAGTGTCCTAATCGATGTAAATGTAACATCGATTCCGATCGATGGAGACAAAGGTCCAGCACATGCTACCCTAATCACCTGATGAGAATAGACATGAGACTCAAGAAGTTCAGATAAAAAACGGCGCACCCGTCCGTTCGCGGACACACCCGTCGTTCTACGGACACCAACCGTCCGTTCCCGGACACCATACCGTCCATTTCTCGGACACCAAAATTCTTCTTCCGCATTGCGCGGACTCTTTTTCTGTATGTAGATAGGCTGGCACGCCTACAAAACAAAGAACCGAAACGAATAAAACCAATCATCGCCACGATATTTCGTGGGAAAAATTTCCCCCGTGTCAACAGAACCCAAATGCTATCAAAACCTCCAGCTGTCCTCGGCAAACCACAAACAAAGTCAGTCGTCACGTGGTCCCACTTCCACATCAGAATCTCTAACGGCTGCACAAGTCCTCCGGACGCTGATGTTCGGCCTTCACCTGCTGACAGACCAAACACCTAGCAACAAAAGACGTTATGTCTCTCTTCATCCCAGGCCACCAAAACTGACGTCTCAACCTGGTACATCTAGGTCGCCCCGGATGAATAGAGTACCTGGAACCATGTGCCTCCTGCAAAACAACTCTCCTGATAGACTCCTCAACAGGAACATAGAGTCTATCTCGGAACCTAACAGTCCCTGTCCTCGCAAAGCTCAACCTGGGAAGAAGCAACACACTGTGCAACTCGGGATCTGCTGCTGAGCCTCAGCAACCTGTCTCACAACTGCGGGAGCTGCTAACAAACTGCCAAACACACACTGATGACGACTGGATGAAACTCTGAAAGATCCCTCTGTCGCAGCCTGCCACAACTGCCACTCTCTAAGCATCAGATGATCATCTGTGCTTCCTACTCAAGGCATCTGCAAAACATTCGCCTTTCCAGCTTATACTCAATGCTGAAATTATAGTCCTTCAGATATTACATCCATCGACGCTGCCTCATATTCAGATCCCTCTTGAGAAAACACATATCTCAAACTCTGGTGGTCGGTACGGACTACAAAACTCACTCCGTACAGGTAAAGACGCCAAATCCGCAAAGCAAACACCATGCTGTAAGCTCTAGGTCGTGGGTCGGGGAACTCTCCTCGTGGGCTTAAGCTGGCGAGAAGCATAGCCACCACTCGGCCTGCTGCATCAAGACCGCACCCAAACCAAAACCTGAAGCATCTGTGTAAACCTCAAAACCCTCCTCACCGAAG
>JACBKR010004282.1:0-24318 GCA_014218235.1 Colocasia esculenta | reverse complement strand
CTATACATGCATAGATCAAATTTAAAACCCAAATAAATATGAAAGAAATATGATAACAAAATCATACATGTGAACAAGTGCAATAATAAACAAAATTCATACATACATGTACATGAATTACATATAAACATGTGCAATACTAAAGAAATACATTAAAATAAGATGTGTAATACTAATCATTAAACTGAAAGTGAACAATTAAACATAAAAGAAACTAATATCTAGAAGGAAGAGTTTGTACTATTTTATTTCCTAAATTGGGATGTGTAAATTAAGTTATTTTGATCTACTCCACTTAGTTGTTATGAGGAGTATCTATGTAATTAAACTTCCGCGTTATGACGATATGAATGGATAAGTAAATAACCTGTTGTGCTGTTTTTCTGTCACTCCCGATAAATAGCCTTTTATTAGGACGTGACAAATTCTCCCTTCCTTTAGCCTCTCCTCCACATCCAGCAAGCCTCAGCAACGCATTAGGGTCGGCCATGAAGAGGTTAGGGTGTATGTAAGCCTCTAGTGTTTCCAATTCCTACTACAACTTAATTCCTATTAAATTCTGAGTTTCCTATTTCTTCCAACCTTCCAAGCTTTCCACCTCCTAATTGGGTTAGGTTGGGTTGCAAATTCGTACCTAGCCAATTTGGGTAGGGTTAGGAGTCCAATTCCAACTCATATTAACTATTTTAATGATTTAATAGCTCTTTTCATTTTAGGAAACATTAAAGATACGAATTTAGGGTATTTTTCTTTTATTCAACTTTTAAAAATACCTCTTTTGACCCAATAACTTTTACATGATCCATTTAGCAAAGCCCATTACTTCTTTTGTTAATGAGTTTTAATTAATTAATTTTTAATTTATTTATTTATTAAAATACCAGGTTGCTACAATGTAAGTGATCTACATGAAGGGTCTGGCTTAGGAGGGGGGAGGGGATGAGGGCATTTCTCCTATGGACAATGTTCATCTTCGGATGCCTTGAACTCTTCAACTCCAATGCAAATAAGATGGATGTTGGTTGCTTGTCCTTATGTTATACTTGTGTTCATGATTAGTTTTTAGTGTACATGCATCCCCTTCAATTCATGGAAATTGAGTGTCAGGGGTCTACTAGGGAAATGTTTAACATGAACTTTAATATTTTCAACATGGTTTATGGTCCATGTACATGCAAAATTTAAATGTGAATGTTGACCTACATTACATCCTTTAAAGGAAACTTGTGTTCAAATGGGTAGGTGGGTTCTTCATTTTTAGTAACTTCATATGGGGGAGAATTGCTAACATTTGAGGTTGAACAAAACCATGGATTCTATAGCACTTTAACAATAGCAGGTTATTCATACTTTTTAGCAATTTCATGTTTTTTAATAGTAGCGTAAAAGGAGCAAACTCTATTCACTAGATAAAACTGATACATAGCACATTATATGGAAGAAGACTCTTGCTACAAACAATTAAAAGAATTTACAAAGAATTCATAATATAAATATATTAATATATATACAATTATATAATAATGTAAAAATCACACAAATATGACATTATAAACATAATGTGAAAATATTGACATTACAATAGTGCACCAAAATTTGGGAGGGGGAGTGGGGCACTGTGGAGAGGTAGTAGTGGATATCGCCGGGTCAAGAGGAGGAGCAGTGGAGGGGGAGGCGGTCGCCAGGCCAGGAGGGGGAGCAAGGGAGGGGGGGGGAGGGGGTAGCCAAGCTAGGAGGGGGAGCAGTGGAGGGGGAGGGGGTCACCGGGAAGGGGAGGAGGCACTGTGGAGAGGTGGAGGGGATCACCGGGTGGGGGGGGTTGCACAGGAAGGGGGGGGAGGGCGGTGGCGGTGGGGGCGCAGAAGAAGGGGAGGGGTTAGTGGGGGGGGGGGTTGCACAGGAAGGGAGGGAGGGTGGTGGCTGGGGGGGGTAGGAGGGGGAGCGGTAGTGGCGGGGTGGGTGGGGGTTGCACAGGAAGGGGGGGAGGGCGGTGGCGGTAGGGGCGCAGGAGGGGGAGGGGTAGGGCGGAGGGGGGGGGGGGGGGGGGGGCTTGCACAGGAAGGGGGGGAGGGCGGGTGGCGGTGGGGGGCGAGAAGGGAGAGGGGTAGTGGCAGGGTGGGGGGGACGGGGAGGGAGGGGGAGGGGGAGGGGGAGGGGGCGGGGGGTCGCAGGGGGGGGAAGGGGGAGGGGGTCGAGGGGAGGGGTGGGGAAGGGGGGCTGGCCGGTTGGAGAAGGGAGGGGGAGGGGGGCGGCAGGGGAGGGGGGCTGGGACGCGATGGCGGAGGTGGGGGGTCGCGGTGGCGGGGGTGGGGAAGGGAGGGGGAGAGGGGCGCGAGGGTGTGTACATACCGGCGGGGAGGGACTTCGGTGGCCGGAGCACGGCGGCGGCGCGGCAGGCGGCGAGCGGAGAGGGTCGCGGCGACGAGAGAGAGAGAGAGAGAGGAGAGAGAGAGAGAGAGAGAGAGAGCGGGGAGAGGGAAAGAGAGAGAGAGAGAGCGGGAGAGGGAAAAGAGGGGGGTCGCGGGACAAGGTATAGTAGATTTACCGACGGATATTCCGACGGAAATATGTCTGTCGGAATATCCGTCGGTATGTTTTCATTACCGACGGAAATTTCCGACGGAAATATTTCCGTCGGAACGACCGACAGATATTCTGACTGACATATTGCCGTCGGAATATCCGACGGAATTACCGACGGAAAATAATCGTCGGAAATTTCCGTCGGTAATCCCGCTTTTTCTTGTAGTGGCTGTAAAGCCTCGATCTTCCGGTTCATCTTGGGAGTCATTTCTCCACTGAGGATCACGAACGGAGCGAAAGACGGTAAATGGCGCCGACTCGGCAGTGAAATGGTCAACGTCAGCGGCCACGGGGGGCAACGAGATCCGCCGTCGAGGGCGGGGCCCCTGAATTATAGCCGGAGGGGGCGGTGGCACGGTGTCCGAGGGACCGGCACCGTCACCCGGACGTCGGCTTGGCTAGTTGATGCCACCGGGTTGGCCGGTTGAACTCCGCAAACTCAGCGTCGCCACGCCCGTCGGAAAAGGTACGGCCTGCCGGGCGGCCGCTTCAGCTTGGGCCGCCAGAACGCATGCTAGCATGTCGTGGAGCCCGCCATCAGTTCTCCACGCGATCAAGGCAGGAAGAAGTGTGTGAACCTTGTTCCCCAGTGCCGGAATCCTCCGGCGATCCCTTCTTCAGTGGTGGTTGGCGGGACTCCCCATCGGACGCACGAGCAACAGATTTCCCCTTGGGTGCCATGGAAGCGAGTTTTTGTTCACGGTGGTTTCCCACAAACGGCGCCAAAGGTTACTGCTGTAAGTAACGGGGTCAGCCTTATCTGAAAGACTCCCAGGACGGGGAGCCGTCCCGATCCAACGGACGAGGGCCATTGCCCAAAGCGGAGCGCCATCAAGATGCCACGTGTGCCATCCGGTGTAGCGAGAGCTTCGGACACGGATCGTGATCCAGTAAACACCAGGCGGGGATCGAGGCACCATCATGGGCGCCTGTCACATCACCCGCCATCATTGCGGAACAGGAAGTGAAGCGACGCGACGTTTCGGCGGCTGTCAGGGGTACGATCGCGCTTCCCGGGGCGGTTACGACGCCCCTTCGACTCAAGCGACGGTCAGGAGGCGCGCCGACCCACGACGAGGTCCCAACAAGGAGGATTAGCAGTAATGCCTCCTACTCTGCGCGTCCAGGACACACCAAGCAGGAGCCAGGGGCCAATGATACGGGGTGATCTCTGAGCTCCCGTGCTCGGCTCCGAGCCCAATGATACGGGGTGATCTCCGAGCTCCCGTGTCGGCTCCGAGTCCCCAACCAATCTTCCGAAGAATCTGTGAGGGAGCTCGGTTCTCTCCCAGGACGGCTCTTTGGCAGAGGCAGGTCGCTTGGACATTCGGCATACTCGGATCCGAGTCGATGAGCGAATGTCCGTCACGACGAGCTGACAATCGTCTACCGATTCGGAGGCTTTGTGGGAAAGTCCAGATTATTGGCATACTTCGTAAATCATGGAGTATAAGCGCCAATCAACTGCAAGTAACCAACCAAGGAAAGAGCCGTTGAGGCCTCCTAAGAATCCAGCGTCGTGGAGAACGCGGAAGGAGGATCGAGATTCTCGTGTCCAAGTCTGAGTCCATGATGATCGTGGACCGAAACTAAGTGATACGTTCGGATCGTGACGAACCAAGCCGTCCTCAGAGGACTACTATATAAGAGGGGAGCCTCCGCCGGGGGGAGATGTGTGATCTTCTCCCATCCTAAACTTCCTTTCATTCAATCCCCCAACTGACTGATCGTCGGAGCGTTTCCCCACCGAGGTGACTCGGTGGTCTTGCAGGAGGACGTCGGCCCCGTACGAGCAGCAGTCTCCCCGTCCTGGGAGTCTTTCGGCTAAGGCCGACCCGTTACTCTAGCAGTAACACGTTGAAAAGTCAAAGTCTTCACGTGTATCTTTCTGACAACCATGCATTTATTATGACTGAAACGATCACTGCAGTATATGCAAACGATATATTCTATTCTCATGCTTATTCTGTAACATCTTTTTAGAAGAACAGAATGGAATTCTATTGTGTATAAAATCAATCTAATGTGATGACAACAAGAGACAGCTTAGTTGTCCATGTTTAAGCTTGTAATGCATGCAGGTCTTGACAGCACTCGTCATACAACGTGGACAAATAGAAGCCAAGGATATTACAGAAGATCTTCTCTATGTGTGTGCATGAAGACCGTTGAACGGGAAGCTCTACAGGACCATGTAGTCTAACGTAAACAAAAGTTAGAGACACGGGCACTTCAACGTTCAAATTTCAAATAGAAGATATATAAAGAAGACTGAAGCTCCAGAAGAACATAACTTGAAGATTGAGAATACCAACTACAATCTTTAACAACTTCTGCGAGCTTTCTGAAGAGCAAGCCTCATTCCCATTAGTTCTGCTCTTGCTTCTGAACATAGTGTAGATCTGTGAGAGAGCCCTTGTGTACTGAGAAGAGTTCATCATCTGTAGATCTTTTCTTCTCAGTTCCAGCTTCAAATCAAGCACTGTTCTATAAGCTTGATCTAGGGGCATCATTCTTGAACATTTTCTTGTGTTTGTTCCCTTCGAGTAGAAGGAAGACCTGGGGGTTCCAGTCGGTGTGTGTTCCCTTCGAGTAGAAGGAAGACCTGGTGGTATCCAGGGTGTTGTAATTCTCTTGGGTTGTGAAGAGAAGACCAGTTGCGGCTGGGTGTGTAAGGGTTCATAAGGTGGACTGTACCCTTGGGTAGTGAAAGCTTGAGTTGTTGCTCAGGGACTGGACGTAGGACTCCTGTGGAAAGGTGGTCCGAACCAGGATAAATTCCATGTGTTGTCTATGTGCTTGTTTTGCGTTTACTTTCTGTCCGTACTAACTCTAACACCCATTGAAGTGTGTTTTGTGTGACTGTTTTGTGAACATGTTTAAGTACTCAATATTTTTAAGAATCCCATTCACCCCCCCCCCCTATGGGCTTGCTAGCTGGGCAACAATGGCTTCCTCCAATCCTTGCATCCTTCGCCTCCAATCCAACTACCCTTGTCCAGCCACCTACAACAAGTATTAGGGTTGGCCAAGAGAGTTTTAAGGGGTATATTTAAAGGCACTGGGGTTTAAGAGTCCTAATTGGTATCAAATTCCAAGGGTTGCAGGTTTTTACTATCTCCTTCCCAAATTAAAGCCGTCAAACCCTAATTAGATTAAGATTATGATGAGAAACGAGCTTCCCTTATTGGGTTAGGGTTTAGTCTTATTTTATGGCCCATTAAACTTATGTCAATTAACCCAATTAATAAATTATGGGTAGTTGGGTACTCCAAATTTTTAAGTAATTTTCTTCCAATTCTCTTCTCAAGTTGGAGTCTCCCATCCTTAATTAATTAGGTTAAGAAACAACCTTTTCTTCATTGGTTAGGGTTTTAAGAGTTCATATTTGACTCCTTTCAAGTGTAGGGTTCTCAATCTATTCTAGCAAGCTCAAATTGAGGGCAATTTCTTTCTTCTAAATCATGAGGATTTTGGCTAACATTCTAGATTTTTAGACCCCTTTAATGGCTCATTTTACTTATTTTTTTGACTTATTTGACCCATTTTATTCATGGATATTTAGATATTACGAGTTTTAAAGACTATTTTCTCTTTTTAGGTCTTCTTTGGCCTAATTTATACTTAAAATCTTCTATTATACTTTTGTTTGATTGTTTAAATTAATTTCATAAGAAATTTGTTTATTTATTCCTGTTTTAAAATTTCGAATTGCTACACATACAGCATCTCTTCTTACCTGCACTCATACCAATACTAGAACAATTCAAATATTTATATGATATCAATTTTAGAGAAAAATTGTGTGTAAGCACTTTCAATGTCGGCACAATTATCAACTCTCACATAGAAAATATGTCACACACAATTATGTTGATATGGGGTTTATCTTCATATATGAGAACTTATAATAGTATTGATACTAATATTTTTTAATTTTAATAGTAATACTAAGTATTCTTCTTGTATGTCATGTAGCTTAGTTATATACTAGATCGTTAGTATTTTGTCGCACAAGTACAGATGCTCTTTCTCACACGCTTCCCTGAGGTTATTGGAAGAGCACACAAATCAAGGCATTCATGGGTTGCGTCCAGGGACGAATGCATCGTGCATGGTGATGGGTGACGCGAGATCCCATATGTAGAAGATACATTACTTACTTTCCCCACTTTTTAGTATTGGCAAATCTACAATTTTTAGTTCATCTATCAACATCTACATCGCGAAGCATATCACTGGCTACCAAAATAACATAAACATTACCAATTTAACAGACACATACAAATCTAGATAGAGAAACTAATAGGAAACCACACTTGCATCATGTTATGCACTTGAGGATTGACATGGGCATTCTGTCGTTAAATGATGAATGTGAGTTATTGAAATTAGAAGGCATCTATGTATATTCTCCCTCCATCTGTAACATATTCTGATCAATTTAATATTTATGAATAGTATTTTGCTCTGGTGAGTGAGAGAATTGTTGTTCCGTTGTAATAGTCGATTAAGTTTGATTAGTGCTTTTGGGTGCTGCGCACAAGTTTCATCAAAAGTAGTATTAAATACATTATCAGTCTCTCATAAAGTGTAAGTGAAATAAATAAATTATATATAAATGGAATGAATAAACATATATATAGTTAAGTGGAATAAATTACTTAACTATTTGTTCCACTTATGCACATGTTTATTCCACTTACATACTTATAATAAGTGGAAAAAATAGGTAGACAAGTAAAATTAATCATTTGTTCCACTTAATATTTATTTGTTCTTATAAGTGGAAAAAATAAGTAGACAAGTGAAAAAAATAAATGTTAAATGCAACAAATAAATATGTGTTCCACTTTGCTATGTATTTATTTTACTTATTGGGGGGACTTGTGCAACACTCGAAAGCAACCAATCAAGACCCAACTAAGTTTTCCAACTCCCTTGATTGCTGCCAAAGACACTGCCGATACCGATAGGAAGGAAGGAAAGAAGAAGGATAAAGAGAGGGGATCCCATGGCATCGTCGCCACTGCATGTACCCTCTATGGTCATAATTGATCACCTGTCATCCTCATTCAATGAGGGAGAGGGAGGTTGAAGGGTGGTACACTTTGGAGAGAAAGATTTATTACACTTTCATATTATATTAAGTGTAATATGACTAGGTAACAAATTTATATGACATCCAACAATTGAATTGTCATTTTATCACTCCTCATGTGAGGGGTGCCACATGACTTATTATCTAGTCATATTACACTAAAAATGTAATATACAAGTGTAATAAGTCTTTCTCCACTTTGGGATGTTATCATTCTCTACTATTTTTCTTATGAATAAAACAGAATTTATGCATAAAGTAACAGTTATTACATATTATTAAAATAGGAGGAGAGAGAGAGAGGAGAGAGAGAGAGAGAGAGAGAGAGAGAGAGAGAGAGAGAGAGAGAGAGAGGAGAGAGAGAGAGGAGAGAGAGAGAGAGAGAGAGAGAGAGGAGAGAGAGAGGAGAGAGAGAGAGAAATAAATAAAAAAAAATCTACATGAAGCAACATGGACTACATACTAGCTATAAGAAGTAGTAGATAAAAACATGAGAAATCGAAATAAACCACATGAAAAGGAAATCTTCTGTAATACAAATGGGTACTAAATTAGCTTATCGCCATTACTGTGATGTATCACACTTGAGATTTTATGATCCCTAGATATCCAACATTGGACTATGAAATTTTATTGGATTGATGGAATCGTTGCGCTTGACCAATACGGTCTCGATCTATACAATACAGATCTAAATCGCATCGAGCCTCAATTGTTCGGATCGTGCATTTAAATCCTCAAAATTAAGTCTACCACATCACTTAATTCTACCAACTCATTTATACTTAAGATAATATTTAAATGATAGTTTATAGTTTAATTACAATCAATTATTAATTTTAAAATCAAGATTCATGCAATGTGATAGATGAAGATGGTACATCTAAGTTTTTGCAATGTTCTACAATATTAGGATAATTATAAAATTAGTAAAAAAAGTTAAAATTAATTTTTAATTTTTAAATTTATTTAAACTCCACCCTAGATCTACTTTAAAACGTGATTGGACTTACCGTCTCGTACCATCCAACTTTGGTTCATGAACTATAGGAGGTCATTGACTCAAAAACATTTTCATCTAATTTTGGCTTAGATATGATTCCCAAGTCGATTGAATTTGCATCGATTTATAAATGTGCATGTTGACTATCTTTTATTACATTGTAAAGGCTTTAAATTTTTTAAATTACGGGTGTTTTTGTATATTATTAATACTTAATTTAGCCATGCTTTATTATTAAATTACTCAATATTTTTATCATGTGGTATGCACACATGTGAAATTAACTAGAAAAAAATTAAAAAATTAAACTTTGAATTTTAAAAATATATATTGTTTTCTAAATAATAATAATAATAATAAGTTATTTTAAGTTGTACGGGTTAAATCAAATTCACTCCAATTCGACGATACGACTAACCTTGCATAAAAATCCAATAGTAAACAACTAATAGGATCCGACATAGAATCCAGTAGTACACAACTAATAAGATCCGACCAAGACTGACTAAGCTTGAGGGTTTCTAAATCTTAACGAGGTTGGAGCCTGCTTTTGATGGAGGGTTGATGCTTTACATTAATCTTGTAGCTGAATTAGAGAGAAAGTTCAATTGAAAGATGCATACAATATTGGATGATATTTGAAGCTGCACCAAAACACGGGCTAATCACTTTACTTTAAAACCCTAGACTTGGGTGATTCAGACACTTTACAACCACAAATTTAAATTCTTCCAGGATGTAGCAACTCACATATCTCTTTACTAACAGATCATCCTGGGCCCCTGGCTAAAAGAGAAACGCAAATACACATTAAGTGATACCACGGGTCGACTCGACTGATCTCTTAGAGCATCTGAGCCGACGTCTTCATGTGATTTGAGTTGAACGATGGCGTCATCTAAGACGACAACTCAGGTCGGCTAAGCCGACCTCTTTATACCCCTCGAATCGACTATCTCAGCTCAATCAAAGACGAGAGTTACCCAACTCAGACGTAACCAACTTGAAGCACGACGTGTCCATAGAATTCTCAAAGTGTGGCTCGCGTAACGGCTAGAGCAGTAGTTGACAAGACAATATTCGAAGATCATGCGCCTGGTAATTTACCGCCATTAAGACCACGATCTAGACGATCTAGCATGCAAATTACGACCAAAATCCTGCAAGAATCACGGAGATCCTCCGCGAGATTCGCAGAATCGTCCAACTGTTCCACGGGTGATCCTAACCCTATAAAAAAAGGTAAACACTCTACAGACGCAGGTACATTGTTCTACTCGGTTAGATCATTCTACTCGGCTAGTGACTGACTAGAGTGTCGGAGTGTCTCTCCGCCGAGATTTCTCGACAAACTTCGCAGGTCAAATTGAGAGCTCGAAACACGCGTCTCACGTCGGCTAAACGAATCTCAGAATCTTGGTTGTCTCGACTTATACATCGGTCAAGATCACCTCGACGATCGTCTCGATCTGAGCCGACCTCGATTGCACTTGCACCACGCGGTCGTGGGTTCAATTCCCACGGACGGCGACAAAATTAAGTATTGCAACTGAGCTGGCGAATCAGGATGCAGAAAGATAACAAAGCCTAACAAGGTTTCAAAATTCGGAAAGGGTTTAGCGTCCTTGGGCAAAAGGAGCGACGGTGGCTAGGCGCAGAGATGGGGGAGGGGGAGAAGGGGATTAGAGGCCGCCAGAGGGAACAGAATGGACAAGGTAGAGGATTTGTCCAAAATTATATTATGGCAAATCAAACAGACGATTCTTTTTCTGTGTGGTAAAAACACACGATAATGATCGAAATTGTCAAATCATGTCATAGTATCAGAACTAGCTGTTCATATATATCCATGATGCCAAGGAAAAGAGACCCATGCGGCCGGGAAGCCGTTCTGTTCTCACAACTGTCTGGTGTCTTGTAGCGACCAACACCACACCATGTGTCCATGCCGAAAAGGTAAGAAAAGCACTGGAATTAATTCGTCGTGGCAAGAGATGAGAACAAAGAAGCGATATCTCTACTGATGGGCCTTCCACATCCCCTTCACGGCTGCCAATTAAAGCTGCAGACCATGGAAAATCTGGGGATATAAGAACATGCACACTGAAATGCCTATTCATGGCGCTCAAGGGGAAACAGTACGGAGCAAATGAAAATTCTAGAACAAGGAGAAAAAAGTGTGTGTGATATATATCGATAGATCGATCATATTACATGGGACAAACACTGACAACAGTCATTGCATAAGAAGGACAAACGTGACATAGTAATTGCAAAGAGTTAGACATGCATATAACAATAGTTTTTAGAGATATTATACTTAATTACTTGGACAATGTTAAGCACCACAAATTTTGCCATTCAATTTGCAAGCTGACCTTCATATCTCATCAGTTCAAAACTTAAGTTCGATGCTCAGAACACCGAATTTAAGTTCAACATTCTAAGACCATGTATGCAAACGAGCGGCAAAACATGCGACACATTAACATTTATCTAACTTTATCTTAGTCATCACACGCTTACGAATAATAAGGGAGATGAATCGAGGACGCCGGAGAGATCGAGCTAGCATGGAGTTGCAGATATATTGTCCTGTTCAAGAGGCCTGCTCCTCGAGCGCCATCTCTTCCATCATGTTCCCGTAGCGCAGAGGGTTGAAGATTGGCATGCTGGCGCACTTGCAAGGGAGGATCCTGTGGCCGTGCCCGGCCGGCTGGTAGTCGCAGCTCTGAATCTTGCGAGCAATGACCACCGAGTTGATGACCTCACCGGCGGGGTGGTGCACCGCCATTACCTCGAAGCAGCGGAGGCTGCAGGGGTCGACGACGGGATACAGGAAAGCGCGCGCCCCGTGGGCGCTCCTCACCATCAATACCGCCCCGGGGGCCATGTACTTCGCCAGGTGCTCCAACACCCTGGCCTTCTCCTCCGCGCCCATCCCCACCAGGGCGGCCAGGAACACCACGTCGTAGTCCCGGAGGGCGTGGGTCACTTCCATGATGTCCGCCGTGTGGAAGAACATCCGCCCCGACAGGTCCGGGTCCGGGGCCACCAGGCGCTGGGCCTGAGCGTTGGCCTCCGGGTCGAGGTCGTAGTTATGGAAGCAGGTGGACCGGAGGTGGTCCCTGGCGAGGACGATGGAGGTGAGCGGGAGGGGACCGGAGCCGACGAAGGCGACACGGGCAGGGGCGCGAGGGGCGTGCTGGCTCAGGATAGTGTACTCGAGGAGGCCGAGCTGGACGTAGTTGTTGTAGTAGGGGAAGAGGGCGACGTGGTCGAGTGGGGTGGGGAAGGATCCCAGCAGCGCCGAGTAGTGGCTCTCGAGGAGGCCCTCGGCGACGCCGCAGAGCCTGATGAGGCGCCACCGCATCTCCTGGGCGTCGCCGCCCAGCCGGGCGACATCGATGGCGCTGGGGGGATGCAGCTGAGGACGAGCTGGGAGAAGAGCTCGTTGACCTCCTTGGACGGCTCGAGGCTGGGCAGCTTGGAGATGCTGTCGTAGATCGCCCAGATCTTGCTCACTAGCTGCCGCTCGTCTTGCTGGAGGGCGGGGGTGTCGACATCGTCGTCGAAAGAGAGGGACGGGGAAGGGGACTGGCTGCCCATGTCGACACCTGTGGCTGGGACGGGAGGAGAGAGACAGAGATGAGGAGCAAGGTCGGGGAGGGCGAGGCCCGAGGCTGCAGGTTGCTGCGAACTGGGTGTGGGGTAGATGACAACACTCCGAACCCGGTGAGCACATCCTCCAATGGCCGAAGGGGCTCTAATATTTATAACGGGAAATAAGGTCGCCCCTGGCGCGTGGCTACCACGTAGGGGCGGCCTTTCGGTTTCCCCAACAAATTCCGGAAGATATGAAGATGTAACTTATGAAAAGCAAGGGATGTGAGAGGCAGAGTTACACTAGGCCATAATGGCATGTGAGTTGGCATACTATGTTAAGTTATGGAGATTTAAAGTCATTATTTTAGATAAATTAATTAAAAAATTTTATCAAATATTTAAATTATTTTTTTATTTTTTATAAAACTATAACTCATTACGATAAATGTTATCATCTATTACAATATATGTTAAATCATGTTACAGTAAATATTATCTTCTATTACAATATATGTTAAACTCTGTTACAGTAATAATTTATATTTCGATCTTATACAATTATGGAGTGCATTTCACTGTGAAGTACTCAAAGAGCGATTTAGTGGCTAAGTCTAAAACCTTATCGGAGTAAAATTTATGAAGAATTTTTTAAATATATATAATAAAATAGTTTTTGACAAATAAAATGTCATGTCTGGATCGACTTAGGAACAAAAAAGACGGACCCAAAATATGTACAAACTCAGTTGATTCTTTTAAGCACATATGTAAATGAGTGAGATTTCAAGTTTCATTCTCATTTATTGGATATGGAAATTTAAGTGAGTCTGAACAACACTCACAATAATGGTTAAGGCATTTCATTGTACATCTTAAGTCTTAAGCTCAAATTCCTACTCCATCATTTACCTATACCAAAAAACTATAGCTAGCGTCATAAAAACTTGTGGGCTAACAAGAGGGGAGAATCATAGAACAACAAATGGTATTATTCTCATTTATAAGAGAAATGATTATGGGAAGATAGTTTTTGTAATAAAATTGATGTGGAGTAAATGAAGTCAAATGTAATTATGCCACATCAGACTTACGTTGAAGTGGTGTAGCTGACAACGGTAAACAACCCTAGCAATTGGCAATGGGACAATGGCAGTAAATTGACAATGGCAGCTAAAAATTATTTTTTTTTTACTTTTTCATATTTTGATTTATTTGTTTATAGAATATAATAGATCTCATAAAACTTTCTCTCACATTAATGATAGAATCGGATCCTCCTCTGAGTTCAGGGGATCTGAACTCGTGATTGTGAGATGCAACAAAAGGTGACAAGTGGTAGTGCATGCCACTTCACATTGTCAAGTAGATGGCCCAACTAAATTAGCTGGATTAATCCATATCAACTTTTATAGCAAGCATTTCTCCATTTATAAATGTTACCTTCAAAGGTAGAGCAGAACACGGAGAGGTGGAGAAACGATCAGAAACTTGGTGTTTTCGGTGACCTTTTGTTATTTACATACTAAACAGTGTCCGCTTTCTTGGATTGCGTCACAGACAAATCTGGACATTAGATGCCTACATCTACTTCCTTTTTTAATACTTAAGTTATACATTATTTTTAAAATTTTGAGATTATCTTCAAAATTTTGATCAGGATAATCTCATTCTATTCCCACTTTATCTAAATATCAAATATAACCTTTAGATTTTGGTTGAAAGAAACTTGTTACGTACTTTATAAGTTAAACTAGGCCATACGCTTGAATAGTAAGTACTATTATATATATATATAATATATACATATATATTGCTCTATATTTAATGATGAGTTTAAAGATTTGACAAAGCCTTTCCAGATGCTGTCTCTGTGACGTCCGTTATCCCTTCATGTAGCAATTGTCAAAATTTGATATTTAATCGAAGATTACTTTAATAGAAAATCCATTCTGTAATCGTTAAATTTAAACTTGTGTATCGCTAGCTTGGAAGCACCAAACTAGCTAGCCATTCAGACTCATATAATCCGATGATTGAACCAAGATTAATAACAAAGAGTGAGAGCCACCATAAAGTTTTTTTTCTACTATTTTTGGTGTTTTATAGATGCATCTGAGTAGTATATATATACTGCATACTCTCTCTCTCTCTCTCTCTCTCTCTCTCTCTCTCTCTCTCTCTCTCTCTCTATATATATATATATATATATATATATATATATATATATATAATCAAATTTTCATTGGTTATCGATACATAGTTAATTTAACTTTCTAAAATTCCAAAAAATTAAAAATAAAATTCAGCTCTCCGTCTTTTCCTCTGGTCTTGATTTTTAGCTCAAGATCACAGAAAATCAAAATCTGAAAACTCTAAATACCCACTACTTTGGAACTGAAATATTATTACAACATTTTATGGCATCCAAACACCTGATCACTTGTCAAAACGGAGGTTGGCGTACAGTGGACCTAACAAAACCTCGCATCCTTAAGATAATTAAGAGGTGTTAACCACAAGACATAAGCTAATAGAAAAGACATACCCAGAGTACGGATCTTGTAAACATCATCATCGGCGTGAACGACTCCTCATGACGGCGCCCTCAGGGTACAGAAATTGGAGGTGCATCATACCTAGATCTAAAACGACGTTAACTTTTTCAGCTATAAACTTAGCAGTATAAACAAGATTAAAAGGACAGGTTCAAAAGGTTTGATTCCCATAACCTCTGTGCTTTCACACTATAGAAAATGCATGTTTGGATATCACAAGCTTACGTACCACCATGCATTTGATCTGCTCTGCCCACAGAGACCGGCCGGGCCTGCACAAACATCATTAATCAATTTGTTAGCCCCGGCAGAAGGCATGTAATTGGACTTCCTCCACGTTAAACTGGGGCAGTAAGGGTTGGGTCACGCAGACCTAGGAATTGAAGTCATGGTTTCCGGAAACTTACGATAATTATATGTGGCGCACGTATTCATTTGTTTAGAGTTTTTTTAATGCCCACGTCAGGGTTTCTTGCTAGATGTGCTCTTTCTTGGAAGTACATGACACAGTCCGGTGTGAACACATGTTCTGATCAAATATTCCGATATCGATGCATGCGAGCGGGTTACTTTGGAAGGAGGACAAAATTTTCTATAGAAGGATAAGGATCATATATGAACGAGAATAAGAACTTCAAGTGAGGTTGAGAATCTTGGGGGTTCAAATTGAGTTCTTCTTGCTTGCACTGCACAACTAAAAAAACTAGCACTATCAGTGTCACCCCGCCTGCACCATCAAATGAGAAGCTCTGTGTACGTGTCTAGCTATAGAGGAAGTATACACTTGCTACATGACAAGCCCGCTGCATTGGTTGGATGCATGGTGTGGGTTATCCTTACACTCCGTCCAATCATGGCACCTTTTGTTTGACAGGCATGACCACACATATATCGTAATAAGTATTAATTTTTCATATATATAATTTAATATGATTATAGGAAGATGCTGGTATTGTCCATATATAAGTCTAGGATCCAATTATTATGATATTTGGCCTGGATGATGTACGTCTAAGTTGAAGAATGCATTATTAATTACAACATTTCTGCTACTTGTTTATTACATGATCAGACAATCAACTGACTTTGGTTTAAAGATATTCGCAGCATAGACCTTTATATAGCCACGTATCTAATGACAATATTTTTCCAGTCGCAATTATAATAATAAGCAATAAAATTATATATGAAACATTTGCCTTATTATAAAAGGTACGTAATATACATAGATGATAGAACTTGCTTGGATCAAAATCAAGCAGATCCAATCCTTCCTAATATTTTTTCTTAACTATAAGTGAAAATGAAAAATACTTCCTGAAAAAGAATAATATTTGTCCAAGACTTCTTGCCTTATAAAAGATAGAAACACACTTCCATTGTTTTAACTTTTGATAGAAACTCACCTGGAGTGGTGAGCACAAGAAATTCATTTAATAGGATTACGCAAGATTATCACGTTATCAAGAATTAAGTAGAACTAAATAACTCAAGAAGGTTGGCACTAACAACTCTTTCGTGAATAGCACGCACGACAATGCATGAGTAGATTGTGAATAACATGCATGAGAATGCAATGAGAAGCAAGTAAATCGAACACACTCTTATGGTGTATGTCGGCACCAGGCATTCACTTAGCTAGCTAGTACTAGTTGGACAGTGCAAGTGCTCCACTTGGTCAGCTAGTTCTAGGTGAACAGTGCAAGTGTTTCACTGGCCAACTAGCACTAGTTGGACAGTGCAAGTGTTCGAAATTTTCTTGGGACTAGATTGAGCCCTCTAATTGGCACAAGATCAACTTAACAAGCTTGCTGACAATCCATTAAGCATGTTGATGTTCAAGAGTTCCAAGGTAGGTAGAATTCTAGGTTCATAATGGCGAGGATTAATCAATCAGACAAAGTTCTAAGTTAATATAGTTGCAACAACAGAAATCAATACTTCTCTCTTCTTCTTCTTCTCCACCTTAGCCCCTCCTTAGCATGGTGAGAATGGGAGGAGATGGGGGTATTTATAGGACTGAAGAGAGAGGGGGGGGCCTTAGGAGCACCCTAGAGAGGGGACAGGCTCATTCCCAGCCACACAAACCTTGGGTAGTCTAGGTGTGGGACAAGTGTCCCTAACGACTCGGTTGTACTCATGAATATCTTGTTAAGAGCTTGATTAAATACTCGTTAAGAGCTCATCTAAATACTCGTTAATAATTTCTTTAAATATAATAAATATGAGAATATAATGATATAAACATATGTATTAATTATTTTTAAGATGTTATTATTACAATATAAAATACTTATGAGGGCTTAAATGTCATAAAGTAAATCCACTGTCTATATACATAAGTTGTCCAAATGATGATATATACACAACATTTGGTTTAAAGAAAATCATAAAGTAAATCCACGTGTTGTGCCCCATGGATAGGGAAGACTTGAGTGGAGGTTGTGTACTAGGTGGTTGTGAACAGTTGGTTGTCAAGTGGAATCCTAAAGTTTTTAATTCAGAGATCAAATGTAGGAGGCTGAGAGTGTTTAGGTTTGAACTAAGATAAAAATTGTTGTGTTCTCTTGTATGTTTACATTTACTCTTGCATCCGATTTTTATTAACTTTTGTTAACTCTAATTAAGAATTATCACCTCCCTCTAGGTTTCCATAGAGTGGCCAACATAATACATATTGTAGAACTGTCCTTCAAGATGATCTTTATGTTCATCACGAAGAAGAAACTTTAGACCATTGCAAGGTGTAGAAACAACTTCACGAATTTTCCTACAACAAGGAGCACAGAAATTCTTTCAACCGCCCTGCCCTCTTTCAATCTCCAAAAATATGTTTTCATACTCTAGCTAGGGCGACCCTAGATCCTTCCTATCATGATATGACACCACTTCCCAAAAAGAAAGGTTGAGATCCTTCTAGAAAATCCAACTTTGGTATGCCTAAATTGTCACCTCCCGACGCAGATTATCAAAACATGTAGATATAGACATATCATTTACCTCGATTAGAGCAAGTAGTAAAAAAAAAATAACAACATTTCCATTGGGACAATAATGCTAGAATAATCAACTCACAATTTTATTGATATCTAGTCACTAAATTCTATTGCATCCACTAATTTAGAGTCAATACATAAGGCCGATGATACTCTTGATTCTTGGTTTACTAATGATGAGACTCGATTCTTGGCTTACTAATAATGAGACTTGATTTTTGACTTACTAATAATGAGACTCAAGTCTAAGCTCACTAATAATGAAACTCGATTCCTAACATACTCTAACATTGGGAGTAGGGGTGTAAACAAATCGATACGTTCGATGAGTAGCTCGAACCTCGACTCGATAAAAGTTTGATTCGACTTATTTATTTAATTAACGACCTGAGTTTGAACCCAAAAAAAAACTCGATTCATAAACGAGTCGAGTCTGAACACATGTGAGCTCGACTCGATTATACTCATGAATATCTCGTTAAGAGCTTGATTAAATACACACTAAGAGCTCATCTAAGTACTCGTTAATAACTTATTTAAATATAATAAATATGAGAATATAATGATATAAACATAGGGGTGTCAACAGGGCGGGCCGGCTCGAAGGCCCGGTGGCCCGACCTGGTTTTACACAAGCTTGGGCCAGATGTTTTATTCTTTTTTAAATTTTAAGTCTGGCCCGGCTCGGAGTAAGATTGGGTCGGGCCCGGGCTTGCTTCGGCCCGGCCCGGGCGGCCCAGTGGCCGGTAATTTTTATAAAAAAAAAAAACAAGCGATATGTCGGTAATTCTAATATTCTAAAATTTTGGATTGAAAATTATATTATGGAGTTATGTTTAATGACTTAATATTTATTTCATATTCGTAATAATTAGAAATAATTATATAGATTAGTCTAATGTTTATTTTATGTTATTTTGATTCAGTGAATATTAATTTTTATAAAAATAAATAAGAAAGTATAAAAATATATTTAAAAAGTAAAATCGGCCCGGGCTTGGGCCAGGCCTTTTCTAATTGTCCCGGGACGGGCCGCGTTTTTAAAAGTCGAGCCTCGCCCCCGGCCGGCCAGGCCCGGGCCGATCAATTAGAAACCGGGCTGGACCGGGCCAACCCAGGCCCGGCCCATTGACACCCCTATATAAACATATGTATTTATTTTTAAGATGTTATTATTACAATATAAAATACTTATAAGAGCTTAAATGTCATAAAGTAAATCCGCAGTGTATATATAAAAAATTGTCCAAATGATGATATACACAACATTTGGTTTAAAGAAAATCATAAAGTAAATCCACGTGTTATGCCCCGTGGATAGGGAAGACTTGAGTGGAGGTTGTGTACTAGGTGGTTGTGGACAGTGGTGCTAGAGTTCGGGCCGGAGACCTGAAAACGCGACAACCCAATAGGCGCGTTCACAAACGGGTCGCGACAAGGCCTTACGTCGTGTTCTTAATGCGACAGGACCCTGCGTCGCGACCTTCTCATCAAGTCGGCCCCAACCTGACACGTCGCCCAACCCGTCGCGACAATCACCTCGTCGTCGCGTCGGTGTCTTGACTAAACCAGATCGCGTCGGCCCAGCCTGTCGTGACCTTAACGCGACGCTAGCCAACGTCGCAACCTAACTGTCTTCTAGAAACCCTAATTCCCATGCAACTCATGTTAATCTTGTCCTATAATCATTGTTTAACCCCTGAAATTACCTGTTATGAACAGTAACGACATGTTAATGTATAATGGGTATTATTCACATGATTTCTAGTAATTAAAAGATGTGTGCACAATTATCTCTTGCTAATTGATTTCTTACGCATGCACACACTAAACATGAATCTTTGCCATGAAACCTTATCGAAATTACTCAATAATATATATGATAATTAAGTGCAATTATTCATGTAAATTTCTTATTTATTTTAAATGAACTTGTCTTTGATTTGTTCGTGTGATTTAATACCGTTATCGCGTCCCTCTGCCTTTGAGCACTCGAGGCATGACGGACAACGTTTCCTTACACACTTCTCTTAGCTTGGACGACCTCTCCGTGGGGAATACTTTTGATCGGACCAGGAACTCCTTGTTGAGGCCTCCGTAAGACTCTTTGGCTTTGGCGGACATCCATTGTCGACGAGTAGGTTGTACCATCAACCTATTTACCTTAGGGATCAACATGATCCAACAGCCTTAGATTGTTCTCTCTTACCTTGAGATCATGTCGGACTCTGGCCTATGTTCGTAGCTGGCTATTGGGCAGTTGTGACTTCTACCAGACTGTCGGCACACGATTGTGCTGTGCAACTGTTACTATCGCTTGTTTATCGTCGATTTACAAATATGTCCCTAGATTTTATCTACTATCTTGACACTCTCATATATTCACGTTATCTCTATTACTCTCATCTATTCTTGGTACTCTATTTGGCCATCAAATTGATTGTCTAAGATAACAACCTGATCAATGCCAGTCAACATTATAAAGGGCCGATCTGGTCCTAGGAGGTGTGCCCGAAAGGCTATAACTCACGGGGTTTAATGATCAGGGTGTTCGGCATGCATCCAATGCATGACTCTCAAGATTTAATCGAAGATGATCAATCAATCAAAAATATTGTATTCTCTTGGTGACATGAAGATCGACCAAACCTGCTAGCCAATCCCTTATCATGCTTGTTATGCTATTTTCGTGTGAAAGTATTATTGTTCTCCTACTATCGTGTGGACATTACACTCTTGAGTATACTTGATCATTCTCTCTAGTTATCCTAATTTACAAACATTATCACTTAAAACATACATGTTTATACGAGATATTAAGTCCTACTAAGCGTTATCGCTCACCTGGCGTTATTTGTTATATGTGTTTCAGGTGAGTTTGATGGAGACTACCACACGCATGAGGATGGGAATGAACAAGACAGGAGTGACCAGCTATTTCGACAACCAAAGTTTTTTAGTAGTAGTTAGATAGTTTAGTTAGTTGTTTGTTGAATAAAGTACTCTGGGCCCGTAGTGTAATATCCGGTACGTTCGGATCGAGGTTTACGGGTTTGGAGGCCAATGTATGGCCATTGGTAGACCATGTGGGTCTACATAAGCTTTTACAGATTTGTGGTGCAGGTGGGAGGCTGGAGGGTTGGGCATTTCAACCCAAACAAGCCTCTATCGCGTTCATAAGAACGCAGCGTAACCAGATGTTGTGATTCTCATAAGAATGCGTCCACCTCCATCGACGCGATTTTGCACCGCCGCTACATGAGCATCGCTGCATGCACGCCGCGTGGCGCATGCAGGGACTTCGGGAGTTAAAAGCGTCGCCGATGTCGGACGCATTTCTAAACGCGGCGGGAAGACACTACGCGATTTAAACCTTGTGTGTTTTGGGCTCCTGCCCTTGGCCGAACAGTGCAGTTGAACTGTTCAGCTGGGAGGAGCTCTACTGTGAACTTTGAAGGGGAATTGGGGCGATTTTGCTGGTTTTGGTGCCCATTTGGCATGATTCCGGTGCGAGGAGGTGCTTCGGAGCACGGGGAACGCCGGGATATCGACGGATTTGCATTTCACTTGCAAGTAGGGGAACTTTGCCCTGTTTTCTCTTCCATGGATTGTATGGATTAGGGTTTACAGATTTTTAACGTGAAAATCATGTATGGATGGTAGAGATCATTATTAGGGTTTCATATAACCTGCTATTTCCTACACTGCATGCTTGTGTGGCCTGTGGGTGATTTCTGGAGTGGAATTGAGGCTATATTCCTGTTGTCTGAAAGGTGACGGAACCAGCCGTCGTGATTCATGTGAACGCGATGGCTAGGACCGTCACGATTTAGGCTTTAAGGAGTCAGGTAAGTTCGTCGCGATTAAGTCAATAGGCGGCATCTGTGTTGGACGCGTTTTGAAATGTGCCCACCCGAGCTCTGGGGTTCGGTGGCCAGTCTGTCTGGTTTCTGTCCCACATTGCTTGGGCTGTGTGTTGGCAAGGAATGTAGGGCTTGTATGGGTTGTGTCAGCTCATATCGTGATAATACGAGAGGTTTTGCGGGAAATATGTGCATAGCAAGTCGGGTCATAACGCCTTCCGAGGTTACCTCTCCAGTCGGGTCCCCAGCACTGGGTGCTCAGGGTTTGTCCCGGTACAGTGCGTACCATCGTGGTTTGTGTCGTCTTCTAGACACCCTTGCTCCTAAGTTTGAGTTGTACGTCCGGCTGAGGGAAAGACGACAAAGGGGCAGCGACACGTGTTTGTGGGTGTGCGGTCACTTGTAGCGCGCTCTTGGTTGGGGGACGGACACCAGCAGCTAGTTCTGTTTCCAGTGCCTTACTTTAGGGTTCTCGGCCGGAGTCCCTAAAGGTGTCAGGCTTGGGCCTGCAGCAATGTAGTCTGCAGGTGTGGTGTTAGTTTGTCTCCACAGTTCTTGTCTTGTTGAGGTGGAGAGGTAGCTGGACCTTTCGTCCATGGCTGCGAGACTGAGAGGTGGACTTCTGTTGTTTGTCTGGGTTTGTGGCTGGTGTTGCGAACCAGTACTCATGACTTGTGTGTGACGTACCCTTCTGTAGCTTGTACACGTGTTGTGGTTTGTCGTTTACTTACTTGCAAATGTAGCATCATGCATAGGTGTTGTTATATATTTAGATGCTTTACAGCTTTACATATTATGTTTGTTGTTCTATATTATCAGTTTTCGGGGAGTTGCCCTACTGAGCCAGTGACTTGTGAGGCTCACCCTTCTTCTTCCAGGTGAAGGAGAGCAGGAGGGTTCTCGTCCCTCTTCTAGTTCCGATCGGCATCATAGTGGAGTCGGGCCCTCACCACCAGCAGAGTAATGTGTTTACTTGTGGAGCCTTGGAGGTTTGTCCCGGGCTGTTGTACATGTTTAAATGACTTATGTATGGAACTGAATATGTACATTCATGTGAATATATGTGAGAAATGGTATCTTATATGTGTTAATTGTGTTCTTTATATTTTCGTAGACACGTGTGATTGATATCCCTTGCGAGGCTTCGGCACGATCGCGGGAGACGGAATCGTGTCGGGCACGTTATTTGGTTAACGGGCCTGATCGACGAGGACCGTCACACGTAGTGTTGGCTCTGAATTAGATAATGTAATAGAATTAGTGGAATATCAATAAAGTTGGTTCCAATTTGTGCAATGGTTTAATGTCTATTTCTCGCTCTATACTATTATTTAACTATTTACCGCTCCAATATTATGTGTCGGGGCGTTATAGTAAACGAGCCGATACGTTCGATGAGTAGCTCGAAGCTCGACTCGATAAAAGTTCGATCAACTCGTTTATTTAATTAACGAGTCAAACTTGATTATACTCATCTAAGTACTCGTTAATAATTTATTTAAATATAATAAATATGAGAATATAATGATATAAAATATGTATTATTTTAGGATGTTATTATTACAATATAAAATACTTATGATGGCTTAAATCTCCATAAAGTAAATCCACAGTTTATACATAAATTGTTCAAATGATGATATATACACAACTATGGTTTAAAGAAAATCATAAAATAAATCCACGTGTTGTGGCCCCATGGATACAAAAGACTTGAGTGGAGGTTGTGTAATAGGTGGTTGTGGACAGTTGGTTGTCAAGTGGAATCCTAGAGTTTTTACTTCAGAGATCAAACATAGGAGGCTGAGAGTGTTTAGCTCTGAACCAAGATAAAAATTGTTGCGTTCTCTTGTATGTTTACATTTACTCTTGCATCCAATTTTTATTAACTTTGTTAACTCTGATTAAGACTTATCACCTCCCTCTAGGTTTCCCTAGAGTATCCAACATAATACATATTGTAGAAGTGTCCTTCAAGATGATCTTTATGTTCATCACAAAGAAGAAACTTTAGACGTTACAGGGTGTAGCAACAACTTCACGAATTTCCCGCAACAAGGAAACACATAAATTCCTTCAACCGCCTGCCCTTTTTCAATCTCCAAAAGCATGTTTCATACTCTAGGTAGGGAGACCCTATCCCTCCCATCATGATATGACACCACTTCTCAAAAAGAAAGGTTGAGATCTTTCCTTAAAATCCAACTTTGGTATGCTTAAATTGTCACCTCTCGACAAAGATTATCAAACATGCAGATATAGACATATCATTCACTTCGATTAGAGCAAGTACTAAAAAAATAACAACATTTCCATTGGGACAATAATGCTAGAATAATAAACTTGTCACGTCCCGACGCGGAATATCGGAGCGCGAAGGCAGTTGCAAGAAAAAGTATAGAGCGAATACTAGACATCAAACTATTGCACATTGAATAAACTAAAGCAAATCTTTCTCATTAATAACTTTCCAAATGTCTAGTTACAACCACTATATCAGAGCCATTCTATAGGGCCCATTACATTTCAATAAAAGGAAATAACTAACTACAACTCTAAGATAACATAATGACTCGAGGGTACTCCTGGCTTCACTCTTGGTCATTCCCTT
>JACBKR010004281.1:0-24787 GCA_014218235.1 Colocasia esculenta | reverse complement strand
TGCTTGAACTGCGAGAGCAGCGAGCATAGGATCAAGGATTGCCCCAGACTGCAGCAGGGAGGTCAGCGAGGAGCGACACCAGCCCCAACAGCAGCAGAATTCAACCAAATCAACATAAGACATGCCTTCACCTGAATCAGAATCAGAATTTGAGTACATAAATGGGTTGGAATTGGTTTACCTAACCTTGGAGACCCATTTGATTTTCTGGATTCCGAAGAAGATGAAGGATGCTATGTGCTCATTGAATGTGCTGTGAGAGCTAACAACTTTTGAACTGATAATTTTCTTGAATCATTAGAGCTTTCCTTGACCATCAAGCATCAATCTGCATTTTTCTTTTCCGTATTTCCAGACTTCATTGAAGGATTTTGCACTTTAGAAGATGACATTGAGCTTGGGGATTTCTCTAAAATTATAGCCAGAAATTCATGTAAGTTAAAGAGATTTCCCATTACACAAATCAACTCAAAAGACAATTAGATCTAAACAAAGTGAATCAGTATAAGAGAAAAATAGATCTAATGATCAGAGTGGTTAACCTGCTCTGATACCAATTGTAGGATCAGATATTTGGTGATGGCAAAATCTACAGTGGAAACTTAAGTAATTAAAAATTACTTCAAAATTAGAGTTCTATTCAATTAAACCCCACATATCTAACGCAATGTGTGTGATTAAATTAACAGACAGTGTGAAGCGAAATCCCTATCCAATCATCTAGCGCAGCAAATTCAAACCGCAAATCAAACCAAAGTGCACAAGAGCTTTTTAAGGTGGTTCGGAGAACACAACATGTGTCTCCTACATCCACCTCGCCACGATGGAGGAACACACTACTCAAAACCTAAGTACAATGAGCACGATGGCTCTCTCACACACACCAGAGTATGACGGCTCTGACACACCTTTGAGCACGATGACTCAAATCACAACCTCTTGTGAGCACGATGACTCACAAGAACAACCTAGAGATAGGCACGACGAGCACTACGACCTACTCCAGAAACCACTTGTGAGCATGACGACTCATAAGCACTGACCAAATATGAGCACGATGACTCAGTCCACTGGGCAAGAGTACGCCGGCTCTTCCCAAAACCCCTAAGCACAATGGCTTAAAGAACCTGAGCACGACGACTCAAACCCTGAGCATACAATGCTCAACGTCTAGAACACGATGGATCCAAAAACCTGCTAGAACAAGTCCAATTAGGGAGTAGATCCTCTAGCACGGTCTATCCTAGTACATTGTGAAGATAAAATAGACACAATCAGGTGATCTGCGTAGAACATTTACACAGATCACATACAATGAATTGTACTAAAAATACATAATAAAAGATAGAAGAAGTCTTCTCTTATCTCTAGATTTGATCTTCACGATCTCAGATCCAATCTCCTTCTTTCTTATTGCTACCTTGCTCTGCCTTCTGGCTTCTTCTCCTTATTCTTCTTTTCTCTTCGCATTTGTTGCTCTTCTGCTGCTCTGCTTCTCCTGGTGGCGCCCCTCTTCTTCTCTTCTGGGCTCTCCTCTTTTCGACCTCTTTCTGCACTCCGCTTTCTTCGATGTACCTCTTGGATACCTTTTTCCTAAAGAACAAGGGCATTTATAGCCCTAATCATGTGACCTAGGACTTGGGAACACGTGAGTACCAAGTACCCCAAGTAAGACACATGCTAGTCACATGACATCTTGCACATATAGCATTGTTAATTAGTCAGGAAAAAAAAGACAATCGATGTTTAAGTTAATTAAAGAAGCAATCGATGTTATACATGAGGTAATCGATGTTTGATCGATTGTCGAAGTGTCAATTGTCAAGAAGTCGACTGTCAGAACTTCGACTGGCAAAGATATAACATGAATATATGAAGTCTTAGCACTTCAACTGGCCAAGTGTAAATCGTGACATCCAAAGTCAAGGTTTTCGGATAGCAGAAATACAATGTGAATATATGAAGTGCCATTGCTTCGACTGAGTAAGTGCAAATGTGAACATTTGAAGTGTTGGTTGAAATTAGTCATGTGATACCCCGAAATTTTCTTTCTTTATATAATGCATATGCCTTTACTTGTCGCGTGAGTAGCGTGTGTATTCAATGTGCATATTATCATTTCTATGCTTTCTCATTAGTTCATGTATGTATATATAGGATAGTTAGGTAAGAATAGGTAATTAGTTAAATTTATGTATAATGTGTATACCAAAAATCTGAGGCATAAAATAGTTAAGTAATATTGTGCATGTGATAAGTAAATAATGATATAGGCCATGTAGGATCATGAGAGCTATTCTGTACAAGTATAAATATAACATGAGTGTGCATGCATTATCTAGCTATCAGTGTAGGCATTAATTAATTATTAATGTATCTATGGCATTTAGTTATTTTAAACATGTTGTAAGTAACCATGGGTATATAGGTGTACATATATATTCTAATCTTGTTTAAATGATACTTAATTACTTTAAGCATGTTAATAGGTGTACATATATATTTGTTAATGCTCGCTTTATGGCGGTTCCAGTTTAGGAAACCCTTCCTAAACCTTGGGTAACCAACCCCAGTGCGTATCCAACCCATCCATCTTTATAAAAACCCATATTTTGGCTGCACAAAGCCCTTTTGGTCATTGTGAAACCCTAGTTTTCCCTGTGAGAAAAGCTGAACTTCCCAAGCTCTGATCCGGCGACTGGTGGATTTTCTGGGAGATCTACGATGACTGGAGCGTAGTCTAACTATCAAGGAGGCATCCCCAACCCCGAGGAACGATCTACATCGACGGGAGAACAAGATCCAAGGAGTTTCTGAGCACCCTCTTGCTTTGGCCGAGGAGGGCTTCAACAACAAAGATTTGATCTTCTAGGATTTTATTTGAGGCAAGTAACCTATGTACATCTTTCCTATACATGTCCCCTAGGTCCTATGATTTTTATGGACTTTTCCTCGCGTCTTGGACCCTCAAACTTCCCCGTACATGTGAATGTGTCTGTGCATATTGCTGCCTGGAAGTTGACGGCAACATCCCTTGCCGTTAAGTTCATCAGTTGACGGCAAGAGATGTCGCAGTTAACCCAGTTGGCGGCCAGGACCATGCAGTTAAGTTTGTTAGTGTTCTGAAAAATGCTGTTTAATATATTTAAATGATTTCTGGGTATGTTTTTCTGCTGAAATTTTTATGAGGGGTCAAGGGTGATTAGTAGGTCATATTATGAGGTTTTCATGAATTTTCATGATTTATGTTATGTATTAAAATTTTGGAGATCGATTATGACCATAAGATGAGCATGTTTAATCTGTATAATTAGGACGGTTGTGAGTTCAGGCATGGTGAATTTTATGTAATGATATGATTATAGTATAAACACATTGACACTGTCAAATTAGACTATCTTATTGGAAATCTCTATTTTGAGAAATTTGTGAGAAATGCACCTGTGGCTTGGTTTAATTGTTTTAATTACATTTTCTGTTCATAAAAATCTGAACAATTTAGCATGTGTTTTGTTTACTGTCTTTAACTTATGATAAAAGTTTTGTGAAATTCTGATGACAGTAGATATTTTCATGGTTTTAAATGTGAAAATAGCCATGTTGTGCATGTTAGAGTAATATGGTATAAATGGAAAGTTAGCAGCATGTTAATGCCTTATCTTGAGTGATTTATCACTGTTAAATAGCAATGTGAATTTTTGTAAACGGAAATGTGAATATTAAGCAAAGTGAACGGAAAATTCGAATGAATGTTGTGTATAAGCATGAGTAATAATGTGATGAGAATGAGAATGTGGTTAAGGTAAAATGTGTGCCAAGTGTGACACTGCTACCATAGGGGTCTGAGAGCTGTACCATAGAAAAGTCCCTATGGAAGGCTCAACGTTATGAGATAAATCCTAAGGCATTAGGATAAAATCCTGGAGGTGGACAAGTACCGCAGGTTAGGGTGGAGAGGGCTTCTCCCGTTCTGCGCAGTTACCTAGATTTGTCACCGCATTGCCTAGGTGATGAATATGTGAAAGTGAGTGCTAAGTGCTAAGTGATAAGCGCTAAGTGCTAAAGTGATTGTTTTCCTCTACTTGGTAGTTAGGACTATGTGTCACGGCAACTTAAGAGATTAAATGTGAACATAGTGTAAAGTGATAAATGTGAATGCAAGAGTAAGTGCAATGGAAGGAGTGAAAATTAATATGTAAGGAAGAGTAAGAGATAGCAAAAGTACAAGAGTAGGTGAAAACCAATGTATCATTACATGTTTATTTATTTATGTCATTCATGTGTTACTATCATAATTATAATATCATGTTTTGTACCATGTTTAATGTTATGTAATATAGTTTAATAATCTCCATATGGTGGTATGTATGAATATGTGCATGTAAACATGTAAAGAAATGCAATGTGGAAGAATGAGTAGGTAAATTTGACAATGAATAAGATAACATGATAATACATGTAAATTCATGTAATCAAGTTCGATTCATGTCAAAACAGCAAGCTAAATGGGATTATGAAGTTGATAAACACATAAAATAATGCATAAGTCCATGATAGAAATTGCTATTCATTTTGTATGTAGTTCCATGTTTAATTGTAGATGATTGTCATTCTAATTGAATGTATTTTTTTAAATATTCATTCCATGCTTAATAAAGGTGGTATCATGGTGAATTATTCATATTAAAACAGCAAATGAAAGGTGCAAATAATGAGAAAAGTGCATGTGAAAAATAAATAGAGATCATGTTAGGTTATTATCTACGTTATGTATAATTGCATGTTTTAAGTGGTAGAGTTGTTATACAATAAGGAAAAATGTTTAGATTAATATATCATGTTACATGATAGGTGTTTAAGAGTACATATGTTCATGTCATGTATGTATAATTGGATTATGCTTAACTACGATAGAAAGATTAGCATCATATTATGAAGTTCACTAGAAACCATGTGCAAGTGTCATGAGTGTATGATAAATCTTACCTTAAACAGCAAGTTAGTTATATGATAAAGTGATATGAATGCATGTGAAATTGACTTAATACTATGCTAAAAGTATTCGCCATCTTGTACATAACCTTGTGTTCAAAATTGATTAAATTGTGCAATGATATGATAAGGATTTGAACTATGTGTCATAGAATATATCATGTGTAGATGTCTGTTATTTTATAATTTAATATGAGCATGCGTTAATTTGGAATGTGTTTGGGAGACCTATGTGTTGTTAATCATTAAAGTTTGTGCTATATGAATTATTATGATTAGTATGATAACATGTCTCATTATGGTTGGTAGTATAATGTGTATGTGATATGTATAAGTTTGATGTTTAGATTACTTGCTGAGTCTTGTAAGACTCATACTTGCTTCGGCGTACAGGTGTGACAGGTTATCCAGTAGCTGAGGAGAGAATAGTGAAGATTGATATCGAATACATGAAATAGTACTTTAGGAGATTTTTATTTTTGGTAGTTGCTTTAATTTATAGTTTGAATGATGTAATTCATATAGACAATGTATGGTCAATGTAGTTCTATTCAAGTTGTAATAATGTGGACTCTAATACTTTCTTTTACTACATAGACTATGGAATGTGTGGTGATGATGGAATGAAGTATAATATTTCTTTTAATTCTACTGTACTCTTTTATTATTCATGGACATATCAACCTTATCGCTTAGTGTTGGGTTATTGTCCCACTGTGATGATGCTCTTTGTACCGATGGGGATTGGTATAATCGTACAGGTATAAAGGGGGTCGTTACATGATCGGTCGAAGTGACTTTGTCATTTCCGAAGTTTAGCTTCTTATATGACGAAGTTACACTTCGTCTGATAAAGAACAAATTATAACATTCGAAGGCAGAGTTAAATTTATCATGATCGGTCGAAGTGACTTCGTCATATCCGAAGTCCAACTTCGTACATGATGAAGTTACACTTTGTCTGATAATGAACAAATCAGTACATCCAAAGTCATAGTTGAATTTTGTCTTAATCAGTCGAAGTCCACTTCGTCATATCCGAAGTCTAGCTTCGTATTTGACGAAGTTACACTTCGACTGACACTAACCAAAATTGTACATCCGATGTCTGTGCTTCGAATGATTTTGACCAAATGTGAACATTTGATGTTCCTATAAGCATGATTTCAATGTGGCCAGTCAATCTATGAATTGCAATGATGAACTAAAGGATATGCAACATGAAAGCATTTATGATTTATCATCAAGACATTGTGAATGTTGTCATGATCATTATGTGTACAATAGAAGATGTGTACAACATGTCATTGTCAAGATACAACACAACAATCTCCCACATATGTACACTATGACATCATCAAATTGTGTACAATATGTCATCATCAAAACACACAACTCAACACTTTTATTGAAAACACTATATCCCATAGGCTTAGAAGTGTAACCTAGAAATATACCTTCATTGGATTTTGCATCCAGCTTATCTAGATTTGACTTACCATTGTTGTGAATGAAGCATTTGCATCCGAATGGCTTAAGGTTGCTTACATTTGGCTTCTTTTCCTTGTACAGTTCATATGCTGTCTTTTTCAGAATTGGCTTGATCATCGCTCTGTTGACTATGTCGCATGCAGTGCTAATTGTTTCTGCCCAAAAATATCTTGGCAAGTTGTATTCAAACAACATGGTTCTTGCCATATCCAGTAATGTTCTATTCTTCCTTTCAGCAACTCCATTTTGTTGAGGTGTCCTTGGTGCTTCAAAGTTATGTTCAATACCTTGATCTTCACAGAACCTTACGAATTCTCTGTTCTGAAATTCTCCTCCATGATCTGACCTTAATCCAATTATACTGTACTTTTGATCCTTCTGGACTAACTTGTTGAATTTTACAAAAGCCTCAAATGTGTCATCTTTATGTTCTAAGAATGACACCCATGTGAACCTTGAGAAATCATCAACTATTATAAACCCATGCTTCTTTCCTCCCAAGCTTGTTGTAGATATAAGTCCAAATACATCCATATGGATTAGCTCCAAAGGCTTGGTGGTGGTGACAATAGTTTTGATTTGAAAGAGTTCTTTATATGTTTTCCTTTAGCACATGGTTCACAGACATTATCACTATGTATGTTGATTCTTGGCAATCCTTCCACTAAGTCATGGTTGATTAATTTACTGATCACATCGAAGCTAGCATGACCCAACCTTTTGTGCCATAATCCTACATCTATGCTTTTGGTTGCTACTAGACATACATCTTGATTCCTCAAATCTTTGAGATGTAGAACATATAGATTCTTCTCCCTATGCCCTTCAAAAATCACTTCTTCATTCTTGATGATTTGACACTTTGATTCTATGAATTTTACTTGACGTCCTTTGTCACAGAGCTAGTTGATGTGTAACGACCCTCCTTATACCGGTACGATTATACCAATCCACGTCGGTATAACGAACGTCCTCACAGTGGGACATAGACCCAATACTAAATGCTAAGTTGAGATGTACACAAATGCAACACAAATGCAGCGGAATAATAAGAAGTTTATTCTCATTCCATCATCATCATTAAATATCCACAGTCCATATAGCATTTAAAAGAAAAGCTAAAGTCCACATAATTGAAATTTTAAATTAATTTACATTGTCTATGTCACGCCCCGACGCGGAATATCGAAATGGGAGGCAGTTGCAAGTGAACGGTATAGAACGAGTACTAGACATCAAACCATTGAACAGAATAAATACTAAAACAATAATCTTTCAAATGTGTAGTTACAACCACTAATATCAGAGCCAACCTATTGGGCCCGATTACATTGGAATAATCAAAGACTGAACTTTCAAACCTAACTACTACAACGCTAAACATAGTAATAGAACGCTAGGGTACTCAAGACATCACTCCAGGTCGTTCCCGTCCTCTTGAGTGTATGGTTCATCCTCGGTCTCACCTGAGAACACAACGACAAATAATGCAGGGTGAGCGATAATGCCCAGTAGGACTTAAATCTCAGGATCAAGCATGCTTTAAGTGTTAAATGTCTTATAAAGCAGGATTACTAGAGAGAATAACGAGAAACGTATAGCAAGTACTGGTACACGATAACGAGGGACAATAGCACAATGCACAAGAGTATAGCATGACAAGTTTTGATATCGGATTGGCCGTATAACAAGATAACAAGTAAAGTTGCACAACAGTGCACAAGTCACGATAGCAAGTGTTGGTTGATATTCTTTCAACCACGAGATTCAAGTAAACCAATAATTGACTGTTTGATTAATTGATTGCCATAGATCAAATATTGCGTGTTCATGCGTTAGGTGTATGCCATCACACAGATCATTAGACCCTCGCGAGTTATAGCCTTTCAGGTGCTCCTCCCAAGGACCAGACCGGGCCCTTATAATGTTGCCTAGCATAGTCATGTTTTTATCGTAGACAATCAATTTAATGGCCAAATAGAGTACCAAGGAATAGATGAGAGTACTAGATGAATAGATGAGATAGTAGAGTGAACGTGAATAGATGAGCGAGTAGAGTATAGATGAGGGCTAAGGGACAATGCACGTAACCTTCCGAGTAACAGGCGATAGTAACAGTTGCACAACACGCGTACATGGTGTTGGCAGTCAGGTGGAACTCACGATCTTCCCGTTGGCCATGTTATGCACAAGTCCAGAGGTCCGACGTGATTCAAGGTAAGAGCGAACTTCTAATAGCCGTTTGGATCATATCGATCCCTAAAGGTGTAATGGGTGTTAGGGTACAACCGGCTCGTCGACCATGTGGGAATCCATGATCAAAGGAGACTTACGGAGGCCTTGTGCAAGGGTTCACTAGTCCGGCGAAAGGAATATCCGACGGAGAGTTCACCACAAACCAAGTAAAGTGTGTATATAAAATAGGTACTCGACGTTCTAGAGGAATTCTAGAACAGTGGAGCGTCGATATCGGTATATAAACAACGCAAGAAACGAATACAAGTCCATTAAAACAGGGCAATTAATATACTTTATTGCAATAAATTACCAGATACATTATGAGGTATTTTATGCCATATTTCAGCCATATATGGATGGTTCATGTGTGTGCATGTGAGAGAGAAATCATAGATAGAAAAGAAGTCGTGAATATGTATTATAAAGCATTCAATATAGCTCCATTTTAAAACAGGTGTTTTTACTGCGTGTATGACTGTTAATAGGACAATTAATATACTTTATTGCAGAAGGTCAGAGTAACAAATTTTATGGGTTTTCATGCAAAATCCTGTGAACGCGACGTACCCATGTAAGGGTCGCGACAGGGTCATGATGGAACGCGACAGGGTCCTGTACGGGTCGCGACAGGGTTGTCTGCTCAGGCGGCCAGAACGCGACGGGGTCTCCTGTCGTGTTCAGAATGCGACAAGACGATGGTCGCGACGGCTCTGAGAACGCGGCGTGTTGAGCTGTCGCGTTCTCAGGTACTTCACGTGAGTTCGAGCGGGAACAATGTTCTACATCGGATTGCGTGCCAACTTGACTTGTTTGGACACAGGGTACTTTGAAAAGTCATAACTAATTACATAGTCGATGAAAAATCACGAAACAAGTTACAAATTAAAGTAGACATGTAAGGGTACTTCCAGTAAATCGGAATTAGAGAGAGAGCATGGTTCATATAGGGTTTGAACATGAGCAAGAACGAGTTATTCAGAATATGGCACATAGAGAAAGAATGATTAAATTCGATCAGCATGCTCGATGAAATTTAGGGCTTTTAGGGGTAAAAGATCCCTAACAACATGAAGTATCTACAGCAAGAATTTCGTAGCATGAGATCAAGTATTCATAGTGATTTGAATTAAACCTGATGTCTCGGGTTATCATGTTTGTAGATCTTCTAAAATCAAGAATAAAAGATTGGCTCGATGAAAAAGAGGGAATCAAGAGGGATTTTGTTCCTGGTGATTGGAACTACCTACATACGAGTTTAATTTAATTTTGCTCGTGAGAATACCTACATTTGACTCGATTTATCTTCTAGGGCTTAGAACTCCAAGAACGAAGGAAGAAGCTTGATGGATCTTCCTCTCCTCAATTTCTCCTCCTCCTTGGCCTCTTCTCCCAAGAACCTTTGGCAACGGGCTAGGGTCGGCCAAGAGGGTTTAAGAGGTGTATTTATGCATGTATGGGTTCCTATTCCTACTTCTATTCTAATTGCTCTTTAATTATGAGATTTCCTAACTCCAACCTTCCTTTCTTGCTTTACAACCTCTATTTAGGTTAGGATGGGATCTAAATTCGTGCTAGACTATATGGAGTAGGTTTAGGAATCCAATTCCAACTCTAATTGCCACTTTTATAGCTTTAATAACCCCTTTCCAATTAGGAGATAATTAAACTCCGAATTTAGGGTATTTTCTTATTATTCTCTCTTTGTAAATTCATTTTGACCCAATAAGTTTCTAGAGGATCCATTAAGCAAAGCCCATTACTCTTTTCCATTTAATGGGTTTATTTAATACTCTTTTTATTGAATATCCCTTTAGCTGAGTTTTAATTTATTATTTAAATTTTTATTTTCTCAAAAATTCAGGTTGCTACAGTCTAAATGAGATACATCACTTATTCATTACATACTTATGAAAATAAAAGTACAATGTGAAGTCTCCACAACACAAGCTACTCCTCGCGCTCGGAGTCGCTCCTAACATCTCCTCGGAAGATGTGGAGACACCTGCACCTGTACGCCGAAGCAAGAATGAGTCTAAATAGACCCAGCAAGCAAACCATGAACACAACCCACACAGACCTTTTACACAGTTTTCCCTTTTTACTAAGGAGAAATACATATTGCATGCTTTAAACAATTTAATTTTACTATACATTGAAATCCATACAAATAGAAGTACATGGTCCATGTTCCATATCAAAAATAAACAACTAAACATGAATTCTTAGGACATGCATCTTACACCTTTTATTCACATGCTTTCAAAATCTAAATCTCATTCAAATCATTAAGTAACTACGCATAATTTATGCAGGATTTGCACAAAATAAATACATACCTATCATGAATTCTATTCAATTTTCACGTGCATTTAACATCAATACCATACCTTTTGCTTACTGTTTTAACATGAATTAAACTATTCATATGGATTTACACTTATTCACATGCTAACACATTTACTTAACAATTTCACATTGCACAACTTTCACATTTCACATTTCACATTTACACTTAGTTGTCGTGACACATAGTCCAACCACCACTAGAAGGACACACATATACACATTCACATACCTATCACCTAGGCAAAACAGTGATAGATCTTGGTTAACTGCACAGAACCTAGAGAAGCACTCTCCACCCTAACCAGTGGTACTTGTCCACCTCCAGGATTTCATCCTAATTGCCCATAGGATTTCACACACAATGAACATTCTCGTGGGGACTTTACTACGGTACAGTTCCACAGCCCTCTATGGTAGCAGTGTCACACACGGTACAATTTTATTCAATTCACATTATTTACACATTGCTTGCGCATCATTTAACACATTATATTCACTTTCATACACTTACATATGCTTCAGATCTCCTATCATGACACTACTGTTCACAGTAAATAAATAACTACCATCATGGTCCTATACATGCTGTTAAATGCTAAATCACACTGATTTAATTTAACATGCTCTATACATGTACTTTCATGATGCAACAAAGAATCATACTTACTGTCATCAGAATGAATCCAAATTTTATCTCAGGTTATAACAGACAATACGTTACATGCTCAATTTTCCAATTTTTTTGGATGAATACAATAATTACTAATACATATTAAAATAGTTTACATGCATTTTTTTCATTAATTTCATTTAAACAAGTTCCTAGTAAATCAGTCATTCCCAATAGTGTCAACACATGTATACAGTCATCATGCTACTATAAATCTATGAAACTCTAATTTAACATGGATCTAATTAAAAAGAATTAATTAACGCTAAATCATGCGCAATATCTTGTTACAGAAATTCTATAAAGGATAATCTACTAAAATTCAACCTAACCACATGACATGTTCTACTAGACGTACTTGATCATACACAAATTTTACAACATGCACTCATGTCCAGAAATCTGGAAAATATGACACAAGGATCAAAACATGCATTCTGTCTAACCTGTTGAACTTGGCGTCACAGATGTTGTCGCCAATATAGGTTAACGGCACAGGATCATGCCGCCAACTAGGGATCTTAATGGCATCAGATACTGCCATTAAGTTCTGTCTGTGCAAACACAGACTGAACGTAGAAACAATGATGAATGGAGGTTTGAGGACATGAGGAAAAATCTGTAAAAATACCTGGGCCTACTAGACATGGGTATGGATGAGATCCAAGGGTTACTTGCCTTATAGAAGTTCCACAACCGACGAATCAAGCCGAAGAAGCCCTCCTCGGCCAAGCCAAGAAGTGCTCAAATCCTCTCCCGAACCGGTTCTGTTGATGGTACTGGATGCACACGACGTCGGGGAAGATCCACAGATGTTCAAAGAGTCTCCCAGTCGATGAAGATCGGCAGGAAACACACCAAGTCGACGGATCAAAGTCTCCAAAGTCTTAGTTTTCGCACAAGAAGTCTTGGGTTTTGACAAGAGCCAAAAAGACCCAATCCGATTGTAAAATGGTGTTTTTATAAGCCAAGGGGTTTTGGGGTATGCGTAGATAGGGTATCCTACCGTTGGGCGTTGGTTTCCTAAACAGGAGCTAGAGGAAACACAGCCGTTTCCAGATCTGAGATCGCACAGGTTTTGGGAAATAGACGTCCACCTAGGTTGCCGCCAACTTGGAGTTGGCGTCCATCGATCTGGACGTCGACGCAACCCTAACGTCCATGCATGTTGACGTTAACGGTCCTTCGGCCAGAGCACAAGAATGCAGTAACCATGCGTACACTATGTACATATACACATGTGTATAATGTATCACATAAGCACCATATGTACATAATTAAACAAGCATACATACATGTACAACCTTATTTAATTATAATATGTATAAAGTAAAATACATACATACATATATATATATATATATATATATATACATATAACTATACATACAAAGCATCTAAACATTACACCACCAAATATCAAATAAGAGGGCAAAATTGTGAACCTTACACCTCTCCCCCTTAAAGAAACTTCGTCCTCGAAGTTAACCGACGCTACTCAAAAAATTGGGGATACTTCTTCATCATAGCATCCTCAAGCTCCCAAGTAGCCTCCTCTCACGAGAAGTTCCACCATAGCACCTTCACGGTCAAGAATAGCTACTGGTTGTTCAACATATGACAGATCTGGATGGATCCCACTGGTTCATGACTAATAACATGAGATGGATCTCAGACATATCTCCTGAGCATAGATACGTGGAAAATAGGATGAACACTAGCTAACGACGGAGTTAAAGCTAGCTCATATGCCACGCTACCCAATGTCTGAGAATCTCATACGGCCAATGAATCTGGGACTTAATTTGTTATGCTTGCCAAATCTAACAACACCTCGAGTAGGCCAAATCTTCAAAAAGACATGCTCGCCAACCTCGAACTCCAAATCCTTCCTTCTGTTGTCGGTGTAACTCTTCTGCCTATCATGCGCCGCAACAAGCCTCTTCCTGATAAGCTGAATCATGTCCGAAGTCTCTTGCACTAACTCCGGACCAATCAATTGCCTATCACCGGTCTCCTCCCAACAAAAGAGATCTACAAGGCCTTCCATACAACGCCTCAAATGGAGCCATACCAATACTCGCATGAAAACTGTTGTTATATGCGAACTCCACAAGAGGTAAATGATGCCCCCAATCATCCTTCCAATCCAGCACACATGCTCTCAACATATCCTCGAGCGTCTATAGTCCTCTTGGACTGTCCATCTGTCTGAGGATGGACTGAACTAAGCTTCAACTCAGACCTAATGCATCCTGAAGACCCTTCCACAACCTCAAAGTAAATCTCGGATCTCGATCCGAAATGATCGACTTCGACACCTGCATCTAATAATGCTACTAACATACAACCTAGCTAAACTCCCAACCGACTGCTTCTTCTTCATAGGCAAGAAATGCACAGTCTTAGAGAATCTATCTACAACAACCCAAATCGAGTGATTGCCCCTTCTTCATCTGGGCAATCCCGTTACAAAATCCATAGTGACAGCCTCCCACTTCCATACTAGAATTTCCATCTTCTGCATAAGATCAGATGGTCGCTGCCGCTCGGCCTTCACTTGCTGGCATACTAAACACCTAGATACAAAATCCGCTACATCCTTCTTCATGCCAGACCACCAAAATGATCTCTTCAAATCCTAGTACATCTTAGTGTTACCTGGATGAATAAATAATCTAGACCTATGAGCTTCTGCAAGAACATGCTCACAGACATCTACAATATCGGGAACACAGACTCGGTGATGAAACCTAATCACACCATCCTCATCACGAGCAATGCCTGCCTTGCCCACTAACTCCTGGAGTCTAAGGTCAGCCTTTTGCTGCTCGATCACCTCATCCAAAACAGTTGATCGAATGGACAACTGAGCTACAAAAGTCTGACATAATGGCTCTATCTAGTCATCGTACACGCAGCATCCTCCAACATCTTCCAATCCTGCTGGAGTAAAGACCTCTTCCGGCTAAGAGCATCTGCTACGACATTTGCCTTTCCAGGATGATACTGAAGATCGAAGTCGTAGTCCTTGAGGAACTCAATCCATCTTCTCTGCCGGAGGTTAATTCCTTTTACGAGAAGAGATACCTCAAGCTCTTATGGTTAGTGAACACCTCAAATCTGACACCATAAAGATAGTGTCTCCAGATCTTTAGTGCATGAACCACTGCTGCTAGCTCCAAGTCATGAGTTGGATAGTTACGCTCATACTCCTTCAATTAACGAGAAGCATACACCACTACCCTTCCTTGCTGCATCACACACAGCCTAAACCAATCCGGGATGCATCTGAGTAAATGGCAAAACCTTCTTCACCACTCGAAAAACCAATACCGGTGCAGAAGTAAGCTTAGCCTTCAACAACTGAAAGCTACTCTCACACTCCTTGGACCAAACAAACTTCACACCCTTCCTGGTTAGCTTAGTCAAAGGTGCGGCGATAGATGCAAATCCTTCAATAAATCGCTGATAATAGCATGCTAAACCAAGGAAACTACAAATCTCCGATGGGGTTCTGGGAATCTCCCAATCTAACACAGCCTGGACTTCACTGGATCAACTGCTACACCAGCACCGGAGATACATTCCCAAGGAAATGAACCTCGCGCATCCAGAAATCGCACTTACTGAATTTAGCATACAGCTTGTGCTCTCGGAGAACTTCAAGCACTACCCTCAAATGTTGACGGTGTGTGGCCTCATCCGGAGAATAGACCAACACATCATCGATAAACACCATGACAAACTATCTAGATAAGGTCTAAACATCCTGTCATGAGATCCATGAACGCTGTAGGGGCGTTGGTCAGACCAAATGGAAGAACTAAAAACTCATAATGTCTGTAACGGGTCCTAAAGGCCGTCTTGGACACATCCTCACTCCTAATCTTCAACTGATGATAGCCAGACTGCAGATCAATCTTGGAAAAGACCGATGCATTCTGTAACTGGTTAAATAGTTCATCATCCGCAGTAAGGGATACCTGTTCTTTACAGTCACTTGGTTGAGCTTCCTATAATCAATGCATAACCTAAGTGACCCATCCTTCTTCTTTACAAATAAAACAGGTGGCACCCCAAGGAGATACACTAGGGCGAATAAATCCCTTATTCAGTAAATCTTGCAACTGCTTCCTTAGCTCTGCAAACTCCGTAGGTGCCATCCGATATGGAGCCTTTGAGATAGGAGAGGTTCCCAAAAGCAACTCTAGGGTAAACTCTATCTCTCTAAGGTGGCAATCCAGACAAATCGTCGGGAAAACGTCTGAAAACTCCTGCACTACATCAATCTCCGCAAGAGTAAGTGACTGGTCAGCCTTCGGTACTAATACCACGCTGGCAAGAAAGGCGTCACAACCCTTTTTAACCATCCTCATCGCCTTCATGGCAGAGATAACAAACCTTCCCACTAAGTTCCTTGGCAAGGGATGTGAAAACTCATCCTCACTAGGAATACGGAAAGCGATCTTCTTCCCACGACAATCAACTAAAGCATAGTGCTCTTCTAGCCAATCCAGACCTAGAATAGCATCATATCCTTCATCTTTAGCAAGAAGAAACACCCATCTAAGACTCGATCCTCAATGCACACATGTAACGACAGAATACACTTCCTAGTCGATATCGTTCCCTCAGGTGTGTGCACAGACAACAGAACTCTAACTCCTTAGCCTCTAATCCTGACTTTAAAGCTAACTGCCCTTGCAAATCGCTCGGAAATGAACAAGTGAGTGGCACCTGTATCAAACAAAACCCGAGCGTGCACACCCATGAAAAGAACCTTACCTTCTGTGACATTATCCGCATGCTTGGCATCCTCTCGTGCTAGGGCAAACACTCGAGCTTGGGCTCGAGGCCTTCTTGGTCTTCCTGTAGCTGGCGCTGCTGCTGCTGTCACTGCTGGGGCTGGCGCTCCACACTGGGCTCCCTGCTGAAGTCTAGAGCAGTCCCGGATCTGATGCTCGCTGCTCCCGCACTTGAGACACTTTCCTGCCATCTTCCAGCACTCGGTACCACCATGTGCCCTTCCACAATGAGGGCACTCCTTCTTGCCGTTAGGCCTACTACTAGAGGACCACTGAGAAGCTACCTGCTGACTGCTCGCTACCACAGGATGCTACGGTGACTGGTACGCCGCCTTCTTTCTATCCTGTCGCTGGAAAGGAGGTGCATATCTCTTCTGCGACGCCTTCTTCTCCTCCAAATATTGCTCCATCTCGCTCTCCTACCGACAAGCCGCACTGAGAGCCTCATCTAGGGTACGATGGTCAAACGCTACCAGCCTCGATCTAAGTGATGGCTTAAGGCCCATTACAAACTTCTTCTCCTTCCTGCGCTCATCAGCCACAATATGAGGTGCATACTTTGATAATTCTGCAAACCTGGCATCATACTCAAGTACGGTCATAGAGCCCTGAGTCAAAGTAAGGAACTCTGCTCCATCTTGTCCTGGATATGCTCTAGAACGAACTTGGCCCGAAAGAGCCTCACGAACTCGTCCCATGCTACCTCGATAACACCGTCCTCGAATCTGGTACGTAGTAACGAGGCCCACCACACATTGACTCTCTCCTGCATCAAGCCATCCATAAGGACCAGATCTAGACAAATCTAAACTTACTATAAATGAATGCATATACAATAACTCATATCTGTAGCATATAGGTGGCCAAGTTGACCTTGTCCTCCTTAGCGCACCTAATCGCTCGGAAGATCTTCTTGATCTCCCTCATCCAGCTCTCCGCTAGCAGTGGATCACTCTCCCCCTTAAAAGAGGGTGGAGCCATCCTCTTGAATCACTCCATGATGGAAGGACCACCATGGCCATGCTCTTGGGGAACTGGAGCTGGAACCTGAGCCTACTACAACAAAAACAACATAAATACCACATAGCACATAGCAAAAAAATCATATATTTTTACATGAAAGCAGACTACTTCTATCTAACATTTCTAACCTGAGCCTCCAACTGAGCCTGGAGTGCAGCCTGAGTATGAGCCTGAGTCTGCATGGCCTGCACCAGACCTTGCATGAATACTCCATAATCTACTAGTGGTGGTGGAGGAAGTACAGTAGGTCCCTGTGGTGCTGGGGCCTACTGCTCACCCCTCTCCTCTCTCCTCTGCTCATCCTCACGAGCAGGAACACCACGCCAACCTCGAGAAGCCATAGTGTGCAAGACAATTTAATCACATTTAGAACTAAGTTAATTAATTCCTAACCACCTTCTTATCTATCTTTCATTCATTATTAATTATTTCTACACATGTGGACAAATCTATAAAGACTTAGCATATTATGAAGATGATGACATATATTCATGTACAATCTCAACTTCTCTCTGATACCAATCTTTGTAACGACCCTCCTTATACCGGTACGATTATACCAATCCACGTCGATATAACGAACGTCATCACAGTAGGACATTGACCCAACCAAACGCTAAGCTGAGATGTACACAAATACAACAAAATACAGTGGAATAATAGAAGTTTATTCTCATTCATCATCATCATTAAATATCCACAGTCCATATAGCATTTAAAAGAAAAGTTAAAGTCCACATAATTGAAATTTTAAATCAAATTTACATTGCCTAATGAGATACATCACTTATTCATTACACACTTGAAAATAAAAGCATAATGTCGAAGTCTCCACAACACAAGCTACTTCTCGCGCTCGGAGTCGCTCCTAACAATCTCCTCGAAGATGTGGAGACATTTGCACCTGTACGCCGAAGCAAGAATGAGTCTAAATAGACCCAACAAGCAAACCATGAACACACCATGCAAATACCTTTTACACAGGTTACCCTTTTTACTAAGGAGAAATACATATTGCATGCTTTAAACAATTTAATTTTACTATACATTGAAATCCATACAAATAGAAGTACATGGTCCATGTTCCATATCAAATAAACAACTAAACATGAATTCTTAGGACATGCATCTTACACCTTTTATTCAACATGCTTTCAAAATATAAATCTCATTCAAATCATTAAGTAACTACACATAATTTAAGCATGGATTTGCACAAAATAAATAACATACCTATCATGTATTCTATTCATTTTTCACATGCATTTAACATCAATACACATACCTTCTGCTTGCTGTTTTAACATGAATAAACATATTCATATGGATTTACACTTATTCACATGCTAACACATTTACTTAACAATTTCACATTGCACAACTTTCACATTTCACATTTCACATTTTACACTTAGTTGCCGTGACACATAGTCAAACCACCACTAGAAGGACACACATATACACATTCACATACCTATCACCTAGGCAAAACAGTGATAGATCTTGGTTAACTGTACAGAACCTAGAGAAGCACTCTCCACCCTAACCAGTGGTACTTGTCCACCTCCAGGATTTCATCCTAATTGCCCATAGGATTTCACACACAATGAACCTTCCCGTAGGGACTTTACTATGGTACAGTTCCACAGCCCTCTATGGTAGTAGTGTCACACACGACACAATTTTACTCAATTCACATTATTTACACATTGCTTGCACATCATTTAACAAATTATATTCACTTTCATACACTTACATATGCTTTAGATCTCCTATCATGACACTACTATATTCACAGTAAAAAATAACTCACATCATGGTCCATACATGCTGTTAAATACTAAATCACACCGATTTAATTTAACATGCTCAATACATTTAATTTCCATGATGCAACAAAGAATCATACTTACTATCATTAGAATGAATTCGAATTTTTATCACAGGTTATAAACAGACAATACGTTACATGCTCAATTTTCCAAAATTTTTGGATGAATACACTAATTACAATAATTAAAATAGTTTGCAGGCATGTTTTTCATTAATTTCATTTTAAACAGGTCCACAGTAAATTAGTCATTTCCAACGGTGTCAACACATGTATACAGTCATCATGCTACCATATAAATCTATGAAACTCTAATTTAACATGGATCTAATTAAACAGAATTTATTAATGCTAAATCATGCGCAATATCTTGTTACAGAAATTCTAATAAATAGGATAATCTATGAAAATTCAACCTAACGACATGGCATGTTCTACTGGATGTACTATATCATACACAAATTTACAACATGCACTCATGTCCAGAAATCTGGAAAATATGACACAAGGATCAAAGCATGCATTCTGTCTGACCTGTTGAACTTGGCGGCACAGATGCTGTCGCCAATATAGGTTAACAGCACAGGATCATGCTGCCAATGAGGGATCTTAACGGCATCAAATGCTGCCGTTAAGTTCCTGTCTGTGCAAACACAGACTGAACGCAGAAACAATGATGAATGGGGGTTCCAGGACACGAGGAAAAATCTGTAAAAATACCTAGGACCTACTAGACATGGGTATGGATGAGATCCAAGGGTTACTTGCCTTATAGAAGTTCCACAACCGACGAATCAAGCCGAAGAAGCCCTCCTCGGCCAAGCCAAGAAGTGCTCAAATCCCCTCCCGAACCGGTTATGTTGTTGGTACTGGATGCACACCAGCGTCGGGGAAGATCCACAGATGTTCAAAGAGTCTCCCTGTCGATGAAGATCGCCAGGAAATGCACCAGGTTGACGGATCAAAGTCTCCAAAGTCTCAGTTTTTGCCCAAGAAGTCTAGGGTTTTGACAAGAGCCAAAAGACCCATCCGACCACAAAAGGGTGTTTTATAAGCCAAGGGGTTTTGGGGTATGCGTAGATAGGGTATCCTACCGTTGGGCGGAGGTTTCCTAAACAAGAGCCGAGGACACGCAGCCGTTTCCAGATTTGAGATCGCACAGGTTTTGGGAAATAGACATCCACCTAGGTTGCCGCCAACTTGGAGTTGGAGTCCATCGATCTGGACGTTGACTCAACCCCTAACGTCCATGCATGTTGACGTTAAACGGTCCTTCAGCCAGAGCACAGAAATGCAGTAACCATGCTTACACTATGTACACATACACATGTAATGTATAATGTATCACATAAGCACCATATGTACATAATTAAACAAGCATACATACATGTACAACCTTATTTAATTATAATATGTATAAAATTCATACATATATATATATATATACACACACAAAGCATCTAAACATTACACCCCCAAACATCTAAATAAGAGGGCAAAATTTGAGGGCCTTACATGATGCTTATTAAGTTGTGCTACAGTCCTATGACACACAACACTTCTTCTATTAAATCCTTGTTCTTGTTGCCTATTGTTCCACATTCGATAACAGTCCCCTTGTCTTTGTCTCCATTGGTGACTGATCCTTCTTCAGACTTGATTGACTTAAATAAGCTTTTATCACCTGTCATGTGTCTAGAGCATCCACTGTCTAGGTACCACTTGGATGCTTTTAGACTTACCTACAAATAGATTAACGAGTTTTAGGTTCCCAAATCTTTTGGGTCTTGAGTGGTTAGTTTCAACAGATAGACTTTTTAGTATCCATTCTAATATTTTGTTGGATAGGTGTTCTTTGTATGACCAAGTTTATTACAATGAGTACAACAAGTAATATATTTAATGTTTTACTTACCTTATTGTGCTTCTCTCCTTTTGTTTTGTAGGCAGGTTTCTGCTCAGCTACAAATTTTGGTAGAGGGTATTTTTTTTGGATATATAATTTTTCATCATTTTATGGAGTTTTTTTAGCCAATTCCATATTTCTTCTTACCGGATCTTCTTCACCTTTTAGTATTAATGAGGATCTTCCATTCGTTAATTTCGCAATCGTAGCTATTAAATATTCGTTATCTTTTATTATGTTTCTATTTCCTCTTTTGACTTAATTTTAGTTTCCTGATTTCCTAACATTAGTATTTTATCATTTTTGCTTTTTGCATCTTCGCATAAGAATTCATTTCTGTGTTTAATTCTTGAATTTGTTTTCAAGTTGTCCATTTCAGATTTAAAGTCTGAGTTAGTGTTTTCAAGTCATGCATAATTTTTCTTAAGGGTTTTTAAGTGTTTGCACACATCTTTATATTTTTCATATAATTCATTAAAAGCATCTTCTAGATTGTCATCACTAGAATCTGAAAATGAATCAAAAGAGGTGTCAGAATTTACCTTATCATAAAAATTACCATAAAGACAAGATGAGCTCTTTCTTGTTGTTGTTCATCTGAGCTTGAGTCTTCAGATGAGCTATCTTCATTACTTCAAGTAGCTGCCATAGCCTTCTTCTTGTATCTCTTGTATTTTATGGATGGCTCTTCCTCTTGTGTTCATCTTTCTTTAGCTTGTGATAGTTTGTCTTCAAGCCCAGGCTATTTGCATTCATAACAGATAGGTTCATTTTTCTTGTCTGTTTTATCCTTTTTGAAATACCTTCTACCTGATTGATGTTTTTTCTTAGCCGATATCCTTTGCAGATGTCTTGATAGAAAAGCTTCTTCTTCATTGTCTGCATTACTGCTATCACTAGTTGTAGCTTCATCTGTGTTGGGATTTCTTCCTAGTCTTTCCATATTTATCTCATGAGCCATGAGATACCCAATGAGCTTTTCCAATGACATTGAGGAGAGGTCATTGGCTTCCTCTATTGCTGTAACCTTAGGAGTCCATGGTAAGGATCTTAGTATTTTCCTTACCATGTCTCCTATCTCATACCTTCTCCCAAGTCCAACTAGACCATTTGTGATATCTGTGAATTGACTATACATTTGAGAGATGGACTCACCTGAGATCATCTGAATCTTTTCATACTAAGTCACCAATATGTCTATCCTTGTCTCTTTTACTTATCCGTCTTTCGTAGGTAAGTCTCAGCTTATCCCACATTTCTTTGGCCGACTTGCAAGCAGATATTTTATTGAATTCCTTCTTGCTTAATGAGCAACATAATATACTCTTGGCCTTGCTATTATGAGACATCATTTTCTTGTCACCATCTGTCCAATTCTCTTTGGAGTTCAGGACTATTAGATCTCCATCTTCTATTATAGTCCATAGTGATAGTCTAGACCTTGAAGAAAGAACTCCATTCTCATCTTCCAGTAGTTGTAGTCTTCTCTATCGAACAATGGAGGCCTCTTAACAGGCTGACCCTATGCATAACCTTGGGTTGCCATTTATCTTTGCTCTTCAAATTGTGAGATCTACGTGGTTGAAGAGACTAAGCTCTGGTACCACTTGTTGACCAGGTTGCAAGCCCAGAGGGGAGGGGTGAATGTATTACAAAAATTATCTTGAAATATTCTTGTTAAAATAACTTCAAAATAGAAAACACTAACGTAGGTGTTAGAGTTAGTGAGCAGCGGAAATAAGGCAAAAACAATCACACAAAGTACACAAGGATTTTATCCTGGTTCGGACCTCCTATCACCAAGAGTCCTACATCCAGTCCCCAAGAAACTACTTGGGATTCCACTAACCAAGGGTATAATCCCCTTTATGGACACTTACACATCCAGCACCCACTGGACTTCTCTTCAACTCCGAAGAGGCCATACAACCACTTGTAGCAACAGATCTTCCCTTAACAAGGGGAACAAACACCTAGCCACAACAAATCTTCTCTTCTCATAGGAAGAGGCACACTCCAAAGGAGTTGAAGGGATGGCCCCTAGATCAAGCTTATACACCAAAGCCTGCTTTATCTGAGGCATGACTGAGAGAAAGAAGAATGGAATTATGATGCTATCCTCTCAGAATAACAGGCTCTCAAAGAAAAAGAAGTGAGTGCTCAGGAGAGCTCGGAGCAGACGGACGGGAGTGAGGGTGCACTGTTCTTCTAATGTTGTGAAGGTTTGTGTGTATCTACGTGTGTTGCTTCTTGGGGGGGTCTACTTGTTCTTCACAGCCATCATCTTCTTATAGGCATTCCTACTTTCTTCAGATGTAACCATGAGATATCCATTGTCTCTCATTTCTTGATACTGTTTCCATGCAGTCGCAGCAGGTCTTACATTGTAGGAACATGTGACTATCGAAAACATGCAGGCATTAAATGCTAAGAGAGAGAGAGAGAGAGAGAGAGAGAGAGAGAGAGAGAGAGAGAGAGAGAGAGATGTCTTCAGTGACAGTCAACGTTATGAGTAAAAGGATGTTACAAAGAAATAGATATGTCCTGTAGCACCCCGTAAATTTTAACTATATAAAATTCGAATAAATGGAAATAAATAATTTCCATAAATTCAAGGTGTTTAAAACATACGTATCATTATCGTATGTGCTAAATCACATAGGAAAAATTCATAAAAATGGGAAATCAACCCACACAGTACCCTTAAGGGTTCCACGAAGGAATTCAGGCAATGAAAAATCCGATTAACCAAGTGAGCATCACATGGTGACCAATTATCGAATTAGGAAACAAGTCGGAAAACCGTTAACACGGAAATGCGACGCAACAAAATTTTACATAAAGTGTTGGAGAGACTTCCAACATTATATATTAATGACCCAATATCATAATTGGGGCAATGGATCACATATGACCCAAAAATCAAATAAAGCTAGAAAATATATGGAAATTCGTAACTCTAAATAGGCTGAATTAGAAAGGGATAATTAGGTTAATTGGGATGCAATCATGCACTTTTAGCAACTCAAATTCGTGCTTACCCACCTATGGGGGTTGCTTGATGGCCAAGACTCTCTAATGAGGAAGAAATCATCAAAAATAGGAAACCCATGCCATGCCTCCCGCAACCCTCCTTTCCTAGTTACAATAGGACTCCTAAACACAATGGTTACTTAAATACGCTTCACCAACCCTAGGTACGAGTTTTATAACTTGCTGAGGTCGTGTGGAGGAGTTCTTGGTGGCTAGGAGCTGGGATCGATCAGAAGAAGCTCATCTTCTTTCCCGTTTCGTCTGCTACGACCTGCAACAAACCACCTCTTGGAGTCGAGCTAAGGTAGGCCAAACCTAAATCCATCGTGCAAGGCTTAATCCCTGGAAAAGGGTCGAGTCTACTTCCTAACCCAAGTGGAATGCCCAAATTCCATGCAGTATATATGGAGTATTAAGCGTTCTTCAAATAGTGGTCTGAACACGGGTTT
>JACBKR010004280.1:0-24691 GCA_014218235.1 Colocasia esculenta | reverse complement strand
TGAACACTGGCTCAAAGAGACGAAAAGAATTTTCCACGTCATGCAATGTGCAGCAGGGGATAAGCTTCTACTAGCCACATTTCAACTTGAAAAGGATGCCCGTGCTTGGTGGGAGTCTGTGGAAGCGACCAAGCGAATGGTCAATTCACTTGGGCCGAATTCAAAGAAGCCTGAATTCCAAATACTTCTCCGAGCGTGTGCAAGAAAGGAAGGCCGCGGAATTTGCTGCTCTTAAGCAGAGGAGCCTGACAATGGCCGAGTATGAAGCACAGTTCCCTAGACTGGCAATGTATGCTGAAACACCTAGTTTATACGGAGAGAATGAAGGCTAAGCACTTTCTTAATGGCCTTAAGCCTCAGTACATTACCCAATTATCCCCTCTCCACATCCAGACTTACGTCGAGATGGTGAACAAAGCTCAGCTTCTGGAAGATGCTACGGACTTCACCAACCGTAATAAAGGGAAGTTCGTGAAAAAGGAAATGACTTTGGCCTTTACGTACGGCAGCAAGCTAGCCTAGAGGGGGGTGAATAGGTTTTTCTGAAATCTGAAATAGAAACTTAAACACAGAAATTAACACTTGAAGGTTTGGTTAGTTAGTGTGATAAAGAGTAGCAGTGCGGAAGCAAATAAATAATCACACAAAGGACACAAGGAATTTATCCTGGTTCGGCCTTCCCACATGGAAGTCCTACGTCAGTCCCCAAGCAAACTCTTGGGATTTCACTAACCAAAGGTACAGTCCCCTTCAAGGACACTACAACACCCTGGATTCCCCACCAGGTCTTCTTCTCTTTCCCGGGCAAGAAGGCAGCCCACTTCTTTTCTAGGCACAGAAGCAAACCTACTTCTTTTACAGGTTCAGAAGTAAACCTCCTGGAACAAACCCCAGTGCGGTTCTGCTATACTTAAACCCCCAGCTAGGTCCTGTTGGTACAAAACTCCAACAAGGTTCTGCTAGACACTAACCTCTAGCTAGGTTACACACTGTATACAGTGTTACAGCTGGACAAGGGTTTTCTTAGAAAAGAAGAACAAGACTGAAAGCTAATACAAGATGAACACTATGGACTTAGCTCACAGTTACAGACTCTCCCCAGATATACAATGAGTTCGGAGAGAAACAGAAGAGAGAAAAGAAAGCAAGAGAGCTTGAATGCTTGAACGCTTGAGATGCTTGAGAGCTTCAATGCTTCTGCTGGGCTCAGGCTCTTTCTCTCTTTGAGTGCATGTGTCGTGAGGTTCCTTTGGATGTACACTCTTTCAAAGATGTTCAGGAAAAGGCTCTTTTCGTTTTTCAACAATGCTCCATCTTTTATATGAGCAGCTTTAGAATAGATCCGTTGAAGAGATCCGTTGTAGCTCTTCTAGTCGTTGCTGATCTTTCTCTTCATTTGTCTTAATCAGACTCTGGTGGTCTTTGAGATCTGTCAGCATAGAAGAGAAGGTTTAGCATAAAAGAGTGTTATGATAAACTGTGCATGCCACTGTGTTTCTGCTAACATGCTGAAAATAGTAGTTCATATCTTTTTGACAAGACTCTGAAATATGCATGCAGCTTTTTCTGTCAGAAGATATTTTGACTTTACATTTAGGCGCCAAGCATATTTGAAATATAAAGGCAATCTGTGTTTGAACAGAATCCATGAAGAAATCGTTAAGAGCATGACTTATTAATCGTTATGTGAAGAGTCGTTATGATCTCCTGAAGAAATCGATGTGATCACTTATGAAATCGTTATGCAAGCAAATCGATGTGATCAATAAAGAAATCGATGTGACTACTTAAAGAATCGTTACAGTAAGCAAATCATTATAATCAATAAATAAATCGATGCGAGAAGGCAAGTCGTTGTCTTCACTTATGGAATCGTTATGCAAGCAAGTCGATGTGAGAACGAATCGTTGCGCTCACTTATATCAATCGTTACGGCCACTTAGCGAATCGTTGTGAGATCGATTTCTTAACAAATCGATGCGCTCACTTATCAATCGTTGTAGCACTATATGAAATCAGATCAAATCATATAGCGCTTTTACTATGGCACTTAAAACTGAAATCAATGTATATGAATTAAACATCGACTTTATCATTGTAGTGCGCCAAATATTGCATCAATGAAAGACTTAGCATTTTCTATGAGATTGATGCGACACAGATGAAACAAAATAGTCAATTAAGTTACATCATAAATTTTGTTAGCACCAAAAAATATGAAGGTAATAAAGAGTGGTTCAACAATCTCCCCCTTTTTGGTGATGACAAAATTTATGCGAATTTTCTGAATGAAAAGAAAAAAAGATTTAAGCAGAAAATTCATAGCTTCATAGCATACTTACTCTCCCCCTTTTTGTCAATAATCTAAAAAGGTCTTACCGTGTATCTCCTTCATTTTGAGAGAGTTTCTTACCATAGAGGGGTTCAAACTTTTCTCCCCCTAATCAGAGCTCCCCCTTAATGAGAGGCTCTATCACTGCCTTGAGCACCCTTTGTTCCTGATGCTCCAAGGCTTCCCTGCAAACAACTCATCAGATGTAGGTACCCAAAACTTTTTGGGTCCTTGATGGTTAGAGGCATGAAAGTATCCTTTCGGAATCCAAACTAAGTGCTTGGTTGTGCAGGTGTTTACTGTGTGTCCTAGTTTATTGCAATGAGAACAATGAAAATACTGTGTTTTACAGTTCTTATTGCTTTTATGACACTTTCCAGAATCCTTTTTCACTTGATGAGTTTTGTTTATTGAAAAGCCCGTTCTTGAGGAGTGATGGATTCTTTTACAAATTTTGGTGATGGATACTGTTCAGCATATTTGACTTGTTTTCCTTTTTCTGAGGATTTGTATCCAATACCTTGCTTATTTTTTCCGGATTTTGATCTTTTAAGCATAGGGCTAAGGATGTTTTTCCATTTGTTAGTTTACTAACTAATTCTTTTAAATATACGTTTTCTTCAGTTAAGTTTTTAATGTTCCTACTAACTCTAACTTCTCATCCTCCTTTCTTTTTAACTTTTCATTTTGAAGAGAGTTATTATCCTTGCATTCTTTTAACTGCTCTTCTAACTGTTCCAATTCTGACTTAAGATCAGAATTAGTGTTTTCTAAACAAGTAAGGTTGCTCTTGAGATTTTTTAGTTCTTTTACCACACCTTATGCTTGTTATATAGTTCATTACGACTTTTTCTAAGTCTTCTGATTCTGACCCTGAATCTGTACATGAATTGAATGAGGGTTCAGAGAGTACCTCATCTAGTCCTAGCATGAGGGCTAGATTTACCTGCTCATTTTCTGATCCTGAGCTTGATGAGCTTGACGATTCTGAGTTTGAGGCTCATCATTTTCCCAAGCAGTGCCATGGCTTTTCTTTTGAATTTATTGTGCTGCTTCTTGTGCTTTACGGTTTGACCAGTCTTTCTAGCCTTGGACAATCTGGTCTTAGATGTCCAGGTTTCCTGCATTCATAGCACACTGGTTCTTTTTCTTTCTTTCTTTCTTTTGGATCCTTCTCGATCCGTTTTTCTTCTTCTTCTTCAAAAGCTTCTGAAGCTTGGACAATACTTCATCAACATTGTTGTCTTCAGAATCTGCATGTTGAGAACTAGAAGAAGAGCCAGAAGGAGCTGCTACAGTTTTAAGAGCGTTAGTGCATTTTATTTTAGATGAGCTTTCAGATAATCGCTCCATATTTATTTCATGTGCCATGAGAGAACCTATCAAATTATCGATCGATAATTTGGTCAAATCATGAGCTTCTTCAATGGCAGTTACCTTAGGTGTCCATGATATAGTTAAGGACCTAAGTATTTTTCTAACATTTTCTTCATCAGATAGATTTTTACCTAGAGAGCTTAAACTTGCTACTATGGTTGAAAAACGATTAAACATAGTAGTAATGTCTTCATGAGGAAGCATTTTAAATTGTTCATATTGTGATACTAGAATATATATCCTAGTTTGCTTCACTTTATTGTTCCTTCATAAGTTGCCTGCAGTTTATCCCATATATCTTTGGCAGTTTTGCATGCAGACACTCTACTGAATTCCTTTTTAGATAAAGCGCAACATAAATAGTTTTTAGCTTAAAGTTTAGTGACAACTTTATCTTATCCGCTGCTGTGATATTAGTGGTGTTTTCAGCAGGGACAAAGACAAAATCACCTACCTCAATTACCTGCCACAGATCAAAGTATGTGCCTCGAATGAAGCATTCCATCCTCATCTTCCAGTATTGATAGTCTCTCCGTTGAAGAATGGAGGTCTGGTGACTGATTGCCTTCAGCATATCCTTGAGCTGCCATGGATCTTTGCTCTAAGATCGTTGGATCTTCTTGAAGGTTCAGAGACCCGCTCTGATACCATTGGCCCTTTACGTACGGCAGCAAGCTAGCCTAGAGGGGGGTGAATAGGTTTTTCATGAAATCTGAAATAGAAACTTAAACATAGAAATTAACACTTGAAGGTTTGGTTAGTTTAGTGTGATAAAGAGTAGCAGTGCGGAAGCAAATAAACAATCACACAAAGGACACAAGGAATTTATCTTGGTTCGGCCCTTCCCACATGGAAGTCCTACGTCCAGTCCCCAAGCAAACTCTTGAGATTTCACTAACCAAAGGTACAGTCCCCTTCAAGGACACTACAACACCCTGGATTCCCCACCAGGTCTTCTTCTCTTTCCCAGGCAAGAAGGCACCCCATTCTTTTCTACGCACAAAAGCAAACCTACTTCTTTTACAGGTTCAGAAGTAAACCTCCTGGAACAAACCCCAGTGCGGTTCTGCTAGACTTAAACCCCCAGCTAGGTCATGTTGGTACAAACCCCAACAAGGTTCTGCTAGACACTAACCTCTAGCTAGGTTACACACTGTATACAGTCCTACAGCTGGACAAGGGTCTTTCTTAGAAAAGAAGAACAAGACTGAGAGCTAATACAAGATGAACACTATGGACTTAGCTCACAGTTACAGACTCTCCCCAGATATACAATGAGCTGGAGAGGAATAGAAGAGAGAAAAGAAGCAAGAGAGCTTGAATGCTTGAACGCTTGAGATGCTTGAGAGCTTCAATGCTTCTGCTGGGCTCAGGCTCTTTCTCTCTTTGAGTGCATGTGTCATTGAGGTTCCTTACTAGATGTACACTCTTTCAAAGATGTTCAGGAAAGGATCTTTTTGTTTTTCAGCAATGCTCCATCTTTTATATGAGCAGTTTTAGAATAGATCCGTTGAAGAGATCCGTTGTAGCACTTCTAGTCGTTGCTGATCTTTCTCTTCATTTGTCTTAATTAGACTCTGGTGGTCTTTGAGATCTGTCAGCATAGAAGAGAGGGTTTAGCATAAAAGAGTGTTTATGATAAACTGTGCATGCCACTGTGTTTCTGCTAACATGCTGAAAATAGTAGTTCATATCTTTTTGACAAGACTCTGAAATATGCATGCAGCTTTTTCTGTCAGAAGATATTTTGACTTTACATTTAGGCGCCAAGCATATTTGAAATATAAAGGCAATCTGTGTTTGAACAGAATCCATGAAGAAATCGTTAAGAGCATGACTTATTAAATCGTTATGTGAAGAGTCGTTATGATCTCCTGAAGAAATCGATGTGATCACTTATGAAATCGTTATGCAAGCAAATCGATGTGATCAATAAAGAAATCGATGTGACTACTTAAAGAATCGTTACAGTAAGCAAATCGTTATAATCAATAAATAAATTGATGCGAGAAGGAAAGTCGTTGTCTTCACTTATGGAATTGTTATGCAAGCAAGTCGATGTGAGAACGAATCGTTGCGCTCACTTATCAAATCGTTACGGCCACTCAGCGAATCGTTATGAGATCGATTTCTTAACAAATCGATGCACTCACTTATCAAATCGTTGTAGCACTATATGAAATCAGATCAAATCGTTATAGCGCTTGTTACTATGGCACTTAAAACTGAAATCGATGTATATGAATGAAAACATCGACTTTATCATTGTAGTGCGCCAAATATTGCATCAATGAAAGACTTAGCATTTTGCTATGAGATTGATGCGACACAGATGAAACAAAATAGTCAATTTAAGTTACATCATAAATTTTGTTAGCACCAAAATATTAAGGTAATAAAGAGTGATTCAACAATGACATCTGGTCAATCATCTGCTAAGCCAAACAATGGCTAAAAGTGTCCCTTCAACATCACCGAGGGACCCAGCTAAGAAAGGAAACCAAGATCCTAGTCCCCAACATTCCAGCGAAAAGCAACTGCAATCATTGTGACAAGCCAGGTCACACGGCTGACGAGTGCTGGAGGAAAGTCGGCGCATGTCTGCACTGTGGTAGCCGTGAGCACCGCATCCCCGAGTGCCCGCTACTGAAGGAAAACGAGAGGCGCCCTAATGCGCCTAATAAACAAGGAAGGTTGCATGCTGCATAATGAAGAGAACCCTTGAGGAGTGGGTGGTTGGTAGAAGGTACCCTGCTAGTTTTCTCCTTATCATCTTTTGTTTTATTTGATACTGGAGCAACTCATTCATTTATATTTCAGAACTTTGTTGATACTTTTAATACCAAACCTATATCCATGGATTGTGAGTTCTCTGTCACGACACCACTAGGAGAAAAGGAGAAATTGAACAAATACTTCCCATCTACCGATGTAATGATCGGAGACCATAACCTAAATGCCAACCTGGTATGTATGCCCATGGAAGGCTATGATGTAATTTGGGGAGCCGACTGGTGTTCTACTTATGGGGCAAGTGTCGACTGAAAGAAAGGAAGGTTACCTTTAGTGATTTCCCCAAGTTGTCATTCACTGGGATAAGACATAAGAGACGGATGTCTCTAGTCTCTGCCATAAAAGCCCACAACATGATAAGGAAAGGTTGCATTGCTTTCCTAGTAGTCGTAGTTGTTGAAAAGAAGGGTTCTAAGATAGAAGATATCCACATAGTCCAGGATTTCCCCGATGTGTTTCCCGAAGATCTACCAGGGATTCCCCCAGAATGAGATGTCAACTTCGCCATAGAGTTGATCCCTGGAGCTGCACCGGTATCACGACAACCGTACTGAATGTCACCTGCCGAGCTCAAAGAACTGAAGGCACAGCTGATGGAGCTATTAGAAAAGGGGTTCATCAGACCAAGTACCTCCCCATTAGGAGCACCTGTGTTGTTCGTCAAGAAGAAGGATGGATCGATGAGGCTGTGCATCGACTTTCGTCAACTCAATCAGCTCACCATCAAGAACAAGTACCCACTGCCCAAGGTCGATGAACTTTTCGACCAGATATCTGGAGCTCAGTATTTCTCCAAGATCGATCTTCGATCTGGTTATCACCAAATGAGGATCAAGGATGATGATATCTTCAAAATGGCTTTCAGGAGCAGATATGAACACTATGAATTCGTCGTTATGCCTTTTGGTCTAACCAATGCTCCTGTAGCCTTTATGCAACTCATGAACAACATATATCTGTCATACCTTGACAAGTTCGTGGTCGTCGTTATCGACGATATCCTCATATATTCAAAGACCAAAGAAGAGCATAAAGAACACCTGAAGATTGCACTACAAGTCTTGCGAGACAACAAACTATACGCAAAGCTGAGCAAGTGCAAATTTTGGCTTGAAGAAGTGTCCTTCTTGGGCCATGTCATCTCAAAGGACGGCATCTCCGTTGATCCCTCCAAAGTCGAAGCTATACTCAATTGGGAGAGACCAACCAATGTCACTGAAATCAGAAGCTTCTTAAGACTGGCTGGCTACTACAGGCGGTTCATCAGGTCTTCTCCAAGATCGTCGTTCCTCTCACACGACTGACACGAACGGAGAATCCATACTCCTAGAGTAATGAGTGTGAGAAAAGTTTTCAAACTCTTAAAGATTGTCTTACCTCAGCACCTGTTCTCGCTCTGCCAGTAGAGGGAGAAGGTTCTCTATCTACACCGATGCCTCAGGAATTAGGCTAGGGTGTGTATTGATGCAAAAAGAGAAAGTCATCGCCTACTCTTCCCGGCAACTGAAGACTCATGAAGTCAATTACCCTGTACATGATCTTGAGTTGGCTGTCGTGGTCTTCGCCTTGAAGATCTGGAGACATTACTTGTATGGTGAGAAGTTCACTATCCACTCAGACAATAAAAGCCTAAAGTACCTATTCTCCCAGAAGGAACTCAACATGAGATAGAGAAGATGGCTAGAATACCTGAAAGATTTCGACTTCAACATCCAATACCATCTAGGCAAGGGTAATGCCATGGCTGATGCTCTTAGTAGGAAGCCGATGGCATCTGTTTCAAGTCTAGTCCTTGGCGAGATGCAATTACTAGAACAATTCTCTAGGTTAGACTTAACTATTGAACATAGGGATGATCGAGTCTTGGTTGCCAATATCAAGATTCAATCCGACTTGCTGGAAGAGATTAGAGTTCAACAAGATAATGATCCATTCTTAGTTCGCATAAAGAAACCTTAGCCAAAAGACAGGACTATGCTATGACTGAGGATGGAAGACTGGTGTTCTAAGGAAGGACATGTGTGCCACACAACGAAGAACTGAAGAGGAAGCTAATGGATGAAGCTCACAAGACAAGGTATACAATTCATCCGGGAGGTACCAAAATGTATCAAGACATAAAAAGAACGTTTTGGTCGCCGAACATGAAGAGAGAGGTAGCTGAACATGCTGCACACTGCCTTACTTGCCAACAAGTAAAAGTGGAACACTGCGCCCTGTTGGTGTACTCAGACCGCTAGATATTCCGGAATGGAAATGGGAAAGCATTGGCATGCACTTCATCATGGGTTTACCCAAGACTCATGGTGGACTCGACGCCATATGGGTCATTGTGGACCGAATAACCAAATCTGTCCACTTTCTGCCTATAAAGAGTAAGTGGTGGGTGGAGGTACTAGCTGCCCTATATGTCAAGGAGATAGTGAGACTGCACGGAGTTCCATCATCTATTGTCTCGGATCGAGATCCGAGGTTTACATCTAACTTCTAGAAGGGACTGCAAGGTGCGCTTGGTACTAAGCTCAATTTTAGTACTGCTTTTCATCCACAAACTGATGGGTAAACTGAAAGAACCAACTAAATAGTGGAAGACATGTTGAGAACATGCACTATAGACTTCCAAGGATATTGGAACGAGCACCTATCCCTTATTGAGTTCGCCTATAACAATAGTTACCAAGCGAGTATTAAGATGGCACCGTTCGAGTACTCTACGGGAGAAATTGTAGATCTCCTACATGCTGGAATGAGGTGGGAGAACAGAAATGGCTAGGCCCAGACATGGTGCAAAATACAACCCGGGACATTCAGGTGATTAGAGACCGGCTTAAGACTGCTCAGTCCAGACAAAAGAGCTATGCCGACAAAAGAAGGCGGGACTTAGAATTCCAAGTCGGTGATCATGTATTTTTAAAGGTGTCACCTACTCGTGGCATCCAAAGATTTGGTGTGAAAGAAAAGCGCAGTCCCAGATTCATCAGTCCTTTTGAAGTACTCGAAAGGGTTGGTGAGGTTGCGTACCAACTGGCGTTGCCACCAGATTTGGCATGTGTACACAATGTGTTCCATGTCTCCATGCTCAGGAAATATGTATATGATCCTACACACATCATTCGCTACGAGAAGCTGGTGTTGAACAAGAATGTGACATATGAAGAGATGCCAGTCAAGATACTAGAACGAAAGGTACAACAGCTCAGGAACCGTCCCATTCACGTGGTTAAAGTCTTATGGAATAACCGCGGAGTGGAAGAAGCCACATGGAACCAGAAGGAACCATCAGACGGAACTACCCCGATCTTTTCGGTAAGACATTCTCTCCTGGATGATCATATGAATTTGGAGACCAAATTCTTTTTAAGAGGAGGAGGATGTAGCAGCCTAGATTTTTTTGAAAAAGAAAAAATTATTAATAAAAAAAATGAAAGCAATTAAAAAATAAAATAAAAGAGAATTAAATAAAACCCATTACATGAAAAGAAGTAATGAGTTTTGTTAAATGGACCCATTAGAAATTTGTGGGCCAAAATAAGAATTTTTAAAAGAAGAATAATAGGAAAATACCTTAAATTCGTAACTTAATTATTACTTAAATACAAAAGAGGTAATTAATGCATTAAATAGGAAGTTTGAGTTGGATTTGGATTCCTAATCCTACCCTAGTTGCTTGGCCACGAATTTAGCTCCCTTCCTAACCCAATTAGAAGTTCTCAAGCTTGGAAAGGGTGAGAGATATAGGAAATTTCGAAATTTAATAGGAATTAGAGTCCTATTTGGAATTAGAAACATAAGAGACATAAATACCCTTCCTAACCTAATAGGAATTCAGTCTGATTCGGCTTCTCTTGTTACTTCCATTAGCACCGGTATCTCTCCTTCTTGGGAATGCATGCGTTGGTGGCGTGAAGCTCATGATTATATACGTACTTCTACAGTCAAGGTGGTTCATGTTTATAGAGAAACTAACCAAGTTGCCGATGTTTTGGCCAACTTAGGTTGTAAGCTTCTTAGGAATGTTGTTTTCTTTTCGTCTTTGTCTTTGCCTCGTGAGTGTAAAGGTCCCCTTACTTTGGACCGATCTGGACTTCCTTGTCTTAGGCCAGTTTAGCTGGGGTATGCCCCTCCGCTCCTGTATTATCTCTTTCATTATTTAAAAGTTAGGCCCAGGTGGTTCGCACTGGTGGAGTGGGAACAGTCTACTCCTCTGGAGTAGGGTGCACTCTCCTAGTCGCTGTCCCTGAGGACCTTGTTGCCGTAAAAAAAAAAAAAAAAAAAAACCCCATGGCCAGCCCTAGCTCGTTGCCAAGAGTTGCTGGACCAGGAGGAGAGGCCAAGGAGTAGGAGAATTCGTGGGGAGAAGCCTGCTCAAGCTCTCAACCCCTGTTCTTCAAGTTCTAGCCCTAGAGAAAGAAAACGACTAAGGTTGGCATTCTCACAAGCAAAAATCATAAAACGTCGTTTTGTAGGTTGAGACCGAATCATCAGGATCAAAAGCCCTCTGATTTCATATTTTTCCATCGAGCCTATATTTTCTTCTTGATTTTTTCATGTTCTGCAACTAGCATGAGCCCGAACCCTCTTCTAAATTCTTGATCTCCATGTATACTCGACCCCATGCTCTCTAATTTTAACTGGAGGTATTGATGCTAGTTAGGCTTCGTTGCCTCTAAAAGCCTTAATTTTCATCCACCATGTTACTCGAATTAAATCTTTCATCTCAACTGTACACTGTTCTATGTTCTTCATGAATACACTTGATTAACCATGCCGAAACCTCTGTTGTTTTCAAATTCCTATTTTACTGGAGGTACCCTTGCATGTCTGGAGTAGTTTAAAATTTGTTTCATGAATTTTCATCGTTTGTACATTTAGTTCTTATTTTCTGAACCACCCTGTGTCAATATAAGGAAGTTTTGGACTGCAATATAAGAACATGTCATTTCCCTGTCGGACTCAGGCGCAGGACCTGAGAATGCGACGGCTCGATAGGAAGCATTCTCAGGCTAGTCGCGACAGCACCGCCCGTCGCGTTCTGAACACTACAGGGCTTGTCGTCGCGTCCTGCCTGCCTGATCTGACAACCCCGTCACGTTCTTTACAAGGCCTTGTCGCGTTCTCACCTGACCCCGTCGCGACCTTACTAGGGTGCGCCGCTATCTCAGATGTTTGCATGAAAACTGCCAATTGATGATGCTCTAACTTTCTACAGTGCTTGTACACTTTGTTAACTGTCATACACGCAGTAAATACACATGACCACTTTGTTAATGTGTGATTTTTAAAACACATGCACATGACCACTTTCTATCTACAATTTCATGACACGTGCACACACTTGAACCATCCAATATGGCTTAACATGACATGAAAATTTCCCATAATATATCTGGTAGTTTATCTCAATTTTTATTTAAATTGCCATATTTTAAAAGTACTTGTCTTCACTTCTCGCGTTGTTTTGGGAACACCATTAACGACGCTCCATTGTTCCAGAATTCCTCTAGAACGTCGAGCACTTGTTTCTATATACACACTCTCTCTTGACTTAGACAAACTCTCAGTCGGATACTCCTTCCGCCAGACTAGTGAGTCTTTGTTCAAGGCATCCGTAAGTCTGCTCTGTCCATGGATTCCCACATGGTCGACGAGCTGGTTGTACCCTAACACCTATGATACCCTTAGGGATCAACATGATCCAAACAGCTATTAGAAGTTCGCTCTTATCTTGAATCACGTCGGACCTCTGGACCTGTGCGTAACATGGCCAGCGGAAAGGTAGTGAATTCCACCTAACTGCCAACACCAATAGCGCGTGTTGTGCAACTGTTACTATCGCCTGTCACTCGATGTGTTATGTGCATTGGCCCTTAGCTCTCATTTATACTCTACTCGCTCATCTATTCATGTTCTCTCTACTATCTCGTCTATTCATCTAGTACTCTCATCTATTTGCTTGGTACTCTATATTGGCCATTGACTGATTGTCTAAAGATAAACAACATAACCATGCCTGGCAATATATAAAGGGCCCGATCTGGTCCTGGGATGTGCGCCCGAAAGTGCTAGTGCCCATGGGAGTTAAATGATCAGAGTGTTTGGCATTAGACTCAAGTGCTATCTATCTCGACTATCTAAATGACAATCAAAAGTCCTATATTCTCTCGTTGTATATTGACAAAAGGTGCTATACTCTATCCATTGTGCTATTGCTGTACTTTATGCTATTTGTGCTATGGCCATCTTGCTATTGTGCTATACTCGACATTTGTGCTATATTTAGAAAGCTTGTACTATTTCCATCATGTGCTATCCTGCTATCTTTTATTTGACTCTCTCGCTCTCTATCTTTAGTTATTCTGTCCTTTAATGCATTAATCATTGAAATCCTACTTGACTATTGAGATTTAAGTCCTACTGGGCGTTATCGCTCACCCTGCGTGATTTGTCATTGCGTTCTCAGGTGAGACCAAGGATGACACATACACTCAAGAGGACGGGAACGACAAGGATTGAAGTCATGAGTACCCTAGTGTCTTAGTATTATGTTAGAGTGTTGTTTAGTCTTTTGCTTTATTCAATGTAATTGGGCCCTATAGAATGGCTCTGATATTAGGGGTTGTAACTAGACATTTGGAAAATAATAAATGAGATGCATTTGCTTTGAGTATTTATCTTTGTCCAATGGTTTGATGTCTAGTACTCGCTCTGTACCCGTTTACTTGCACCTGCATCGCGTTCTGATATTCCGCATCGGGGCGTGACACTGATGCTACTTCTGCTCTCCTGCTCTTGATGAGTGCCCTTATTCTCTTGCCCTCCAAGCTTTCGCTTCTTTTCCTTTTTTGCTCTGTTGACCACCACCGCAAATGGGACAAGTACATATTTATAACCCTCATACCCAACCTCGTACCTAGGGTTTTGTGTACCCCACGTTCCTTAAATGGACACGTGCTCTTCACACAACCTAGTTGCTTCCAAATGATATGAAGATGAGGGACAATCGATTCTTGAACAAGTGCTAGACCAATTGATGTGATTTAGTCACAATCGATATGAGTTGGTCAATAATCGATATGCGTTGGTCAAAAATTAATATGTGTCACCAATTGATATGAGCTTCTTTAGTATGAGCCATCTGTCGACACTTCCAATTCTATCTGTCGATAACTTTTGCCATATTTGCTTCTAGAGACTTGGTATTTGCCAAAACAGGCCATCTGTTGATAGTTGACACTTTTAGGTGTTGACATATTTGATCAGTGTTCACTTTACAGAGTGTTGATGTTTCCCTATGTAGACCATCTATCGACACCAAAAATTATGGGTGTCGACACCTTCTGTCAGGATTTCCTTTACAGAGACTTGAGCACTACTTACCTTGGAGACTCTCTTGGGCGTGTCAACCTAAAAAAAGATCATGAGTTATTTATGATGTCTCACACATTAATATGCAATGTATATGAGATGTTGTGATTTAAAGTTATCTTAAGATATGAAACATTAGATTGTCCGAGCTTCGACTGATAATGACCAAAACATGACATCCGAAGTCACGACACTTCAACCGATAATGACCAGAATGTGACATCTGAAGTCACACCACTTCGACCGACAATGACCAAAATGTGAACGTTCGAAGTCATAGCTTCGGCTGACGACGACCAAAATGTACCGGGTCGAAGTCACAGCTTCGGCTGACGAAGAACAAATTGAACATCCAAGTTATGTGTCGACACCTTCAAGAACATGTGTCAACAAACACATCCAGTAACAAGACATTTGTTCTTCATTTATGCAAGTTATCAATATGGTAAGTCAATCCATGATTTGCAATCATTATTTAAAGGATATTCATCATTAAAGCACTTGTGTTCGTCATCAAAACATTTAAGGCAATGTGTTTAGTGAACATCAAGATTAATAAAGATAATGACATCATCAAAACAAATCATAACAATGATTATGGTTATCCAAACAACCGTAACTCAACATTCTCCCCTTTTTTGATGATGACAAGACATTCTCAAAATATTCTCAATCAACAAAAAACTCTCCCCCTTTTTGACAACATAAAAAATAATGGAGTATGAAGTACGATTGTAGCAACCTGAAACTTTTTGAAAAATACAAATTTACTAATATTAAAAAAATTAGTCAATTGGAAATAAAAAAAAGATTAATTCAAACCTACTAAATGAAAAGAAGTCATGGGTATTATTAAGTGGATCACATAAAAGTTGTTGGTGTAGGATCGAAAGGGTGGATGGATCAGATCTAACACCAATTAATGCGGAAGCTTAAACAATTCAAAATTACTTCGAATCAAAGATCAATTCAAAAAAACATTTACTGATCTGAAGAGTGGGTGTGTATAGATTATGTGTGAATCAATTAAACACTTAGTGTGAAAGAGAAATCTATGCAAGCATCTAGCGCAGAAAAGCAGATCAAACCATTGCACAAAGGATTTTTAGGTGGTACGGAAATCACACCAGTGATTCCTACATTCACCCATCACACAGTGAGGCTTCACTACTCAAAAGAGTACAACTCACACTGGAGCACAACGACTCCAAACGCCCTTTAGCTCGACGGCTCAAACACACACCTAGAGCACACGACTCCAAAAACTGAGCACAACGGCTCAAACCACAACAGGAGCACAACAACTCCAAATTGAGCACGACGGCTCAAACCAAAAAAGGCTAGAACAAACACAAAAGAAATCAGATCCTCTAGCAATGATCTGATTCACAGACTCAATCGTACATAGAAATCTGCACAGAACTTCATGCACAGATCTCACAAACGAAAGTGAGAAGAACAATCCAAGAAATGGGTAAAATAGATGTAGATTGGATGTCTTTGGTGAAGAGGTCTTGAAGAGGCTCGAATTGAAGAGACGTGAAAGAATTCGATGAAGATCCCCTTCAATTTGCGAAGCTCTGCTCCAATGGCATCTGAATTGCCATAAATTCATCTTCTGCTGCTGCTCTTCAGTTGGATCTGCTCCCTTTCTTAGCACATCAAACTTCTCTCCAGAGATGGCCTTGATTCCCACGTCTTCCTCTTGAAAGGATGGTCTGCAGCTTCTGGAGATGGAGCAAGTTATGGAAAAACCCATTTTGCCGCCAAAATGCTTCTTCTGGAAATGGTATGGGCTTGGTTGCCTTTGGGGTATGAGGAGCATGGGTATTTATAGCCCCATATGTCCAAAAGGTGCCTTGGGGTGCGTTGGCACAAAATCTAGGTCAGATCTCTCAATTCCTAAGTAGCCCGTATCCAGAAAAATTTCTGTTTTTGAGCTTCAGTCGAAGTGTGTCGACACACAGGCAGGCTGTGTCGACACCACTGGCTACTGCTTCAGAACTGGCTTCTGGGAGGGACAGTGAGTGTCGACACCAAATCAGACTGTGTCGACACCACTAGCAAACTGTGTCGACACACAGGCAGACTACGTCAACACCACTGGCTACTTTTCTTCAGCCTGTTCACTGGATGCAGTGGCTGTGTCGACACACTCTCCAGTAGTGTTGACACGACTGACAACGTTTCTTCTTCACTGCTTCCTGGATACAATGCATTTGTCGACACACACTGAACTTGTGTCGACACCACTGTGACAAAGTTATGTAAACCTGAAAATATGAAGTGTGAACCATTAACATAAGTCATTATCATCAACATATGAATATTAACATGTCATTTAGTTATCATTTTAATATGTACAAAATGTACAAAATGTACAAAATGTCATCATCAAAATCAAATTATGAGTGATGTCAAATAGTCATGATTAAAATCATCATTAAAATGTTTCAAATACACACTCAACACAACATTCTCTCCCTTTTTGATGATGACAAAATAAATGTAATTTTCTTCCATGTCTGCAATTTCTCCCTCTTAAGTCTTTGCAATTTCTCTCGCTTTTTGACAACATCAAAAAGATATTCATGAAAGAGAACAAAGAATGGTAGGAGATCAACAAATTCAGTTGTGGAAATGAAGGTTCAGGAATGATTAAAATAAGTGAGGCAAAGTGATATTGACATATGAGGAAGGTTATTGTGTGTTTGGTATTGTGCAATAAAGCTTAATCATAAAGACACACTCAACACAAGGTATAGCAAGATATAATGATCTGAATGTAGTTAAAATAATGATGCAAATGCGATGTAAAGTGACCTATATGATGAGCAGAAGTATTTAACAAGAATGTTAGGAGCTTTAATTTTAACACAATGTAGAATAATAGGTCTAAACTCAATATACATGAACTTTATTAAGGTCTTAAGCTTTTCCATCCTGTCAGGTTGATTTCCTTTCATTTTGAACAGCGAAAGAAATAAGAATAAATTAGTTAAATCTCACTTTTCAGTGCAAGAGATCACATTGATCAGATGCAGGACCTCCTGATTACTCAGTGGTTTAACTTTCATTATCTTATACAGAGTTGAAAACTTTGATTTTCACTTTTTGATGCAAAACAAATCACTTTTTAGGTGAAATGGCCCGTTTACTCAGTGGTTCAAGAATTAGCATTGCTCTGTTTGTATCTTTCCAGATTGTTGATCATTTTCTTTTGATGTTTTGCAGGAATATGTTTGCTTTGACCAGAAAAGTTATGACTACGAATTTAGAAAAAGTATTCTTAACATGTGGTAAAAATGAAGCTTAAACATGCACATGTTAATAATAAAGCCACTCATGTGTCTACAAGTGTTTTACAAGTCATTTTAAAGACATTCAGTATTAAGATTGCTTAACCTTGAAATGATAATGAATCTTTGAAATTAAACTAAATACACAATGAGTTTAGTTTCAATGTCTTAATTCTTTCATAAGAAAATAGCACAAGGACTCAAAAATTCTGATGAGTTTGGGGTTCAAGATAGACAAGTAAGGTCAAGGAATGTGACAATGACTCCCCCTTTCATGTATCTCCCCCTCACAAGGTGAACATGAAGATTATTGAAGAAATATGAATGGAATGAAGTGAAAATAGAATGAACAAGAATGTTTTATTGAAAGGCAAGGACTCCCCCTCAACAATTGCATACAAGACTCTTGATACTGGCGGAGACATATACTCACGCATAGTGAAAGTGTCCAGACAAGCCTGACTTGTCTTTCTTCAAATCACTATTTGATATACCAAGAATGTCAATGCAATGTGAGAGTGAGGAATTTATTTGCAAGAACGGGAAGACTTTTATTAAGCAGCTTTGCAAGAACATTTGTCAACAAACTGAATGAGAGTTGTTGATAAATCAGATATGAAAGAATATTTCTCCAGCATTTCACTCAAAGATTCTTTTGACTCACTCCCCCATAAGATATGCATGATATGAAATGATCATTTAAGCAATTCAGATATGTTCATTCCAAGCATTTGCACAGAAAGAGTATGAACATAATCAAGCATACATCAACAAGCAATTTATTGAAGGAGAAAAGTTTTTTAAAAACTCACAAGTGTTTCAAAGACTTAAAATAAAGTTTTTGAGATTTTTATTTTTCTTGATGACCATTATGCAAGAAAAGACTATTGATACTTGGTAGAGAATTTTTCTCACGCATGATGATAGTTTCTAGACAAGCCTAACTTGTCCTTTCACATTTCACCATTAGATATACCACATAGTTACTGCAAAAAAGTCAATTATTCTTTAGTTTTAGCATGAAATTCATTACATTTTCAAGAACATTTTTGCACTTTTTTAAATTTACTCCTCCTTAATATGTGCATGGAATGAAAAAACTAGCAAGCAATTCACACATGATTATGCACACAATTAGCTTTAAGCATAACATGACTTCTGGTACTTGGTGGAGTATTTTACTCACGCATAATGATAGCTTTCAAACAAGCCTAACTTGTTTTTCTACAAGTCATCATTTGATATACCAAAAAGTCAAAGCAGTTAATATGCACACAAAATCATGAGCACAGTTAAGCAAGCATGATAATACAAACATGATTCCAATTGTTATGACACAAAGTTATTGTTGGGAGCAACATCAAAACACACTCTTCATTGTTCAGATAAGACTCTAAGAATTTTATTTAACTTAAGCAGTTCAATCTGGAAATGATGTGAGGTTTTACCTGAACAGTCTTCATTTGGATTTACCTGTGGTTTCTAATTTTTCTTGCCTTGCATAGCCATTGTCTTGATTTCAGATGGAAAAGATATGGCTACAAGGCTCATCAACTTGCTGATCAAGCTGGCCTTGGGACCTATACCTACTTGGGTCTTTCCTTGTAGCCATAATCATGAAGCCTTCATCTTGAAATTGACTACAAGGATCCCTGCACCCAGCATTTAAGCAGCACATTTCAGAACCCAAACTTGTTTGGGTCCTAAGGATCTTAGATGAATCTGTAACATGATTTTTTTAATCCAAAATGATTTAATATTGGGTGCATTTTTCTGAAGACTAGAAACAGTAGAATATTGGTTTCTAATCTTAGAGTTATTTGTATAGAATGCACCACTAACATATTGAACATTTTGTTTTCTATTTTTCAGATTTTTATCATTGAGATTTTTAACATGGAATTCAGAAGAGATCTTTTGTGCAACAGTTCCTTTTTCATGTACATGGAATTTTTTAAGTGTTTTCAGCATGAACATGATCTTTATTCGTATGTACATTAACATGAAACATGTGAGCATGCACATGATTATCAATTCTATGCCAACATTCCCTAGAAATATGCCTAAATTTATGACATGTGAAGCACTGTGCTGATTTGACATATTTATAGAAATGTTGATCTCTATTCCAGCAAAATTTGGCTAAATGACAAGGTTTATTGTAGTTAAAGCAAATGAAATCATTTCTTACTTGGTACTTACCTTGGCATGTATGCATTTGCTGGAATCTCCTATTCCTGTGAGGAGGCTTACCATGAGGGGAAGGAGGTACCTTTTGGTGGCTCTTGGCATGATGTGAATATTGAACTTTTTTGAACCTGTTCTGACTTGTGAAGAAGGTAAAGGAATCTTGTACAATGGTTTTTGTTTTTCTGTTTTGATTTTCTGATTTCTCACAGAAACATGATTCTTCTTCTTAGTAGCATTTTTGCCATTTTTCTCATTATTTGTTTGAATATTTTTATGAACATGAACTTTAACTATTTTCATTAGAGATATCAGAGTTCTTGTTCACAACAGCTTTAACAATATTATTTTAGTTTTCTTTTCATTTTCCTTATTTTTCACAAAAGCAAGGCTTGTGTTTGTAGTATTTTTCAATTCATTTTGAAACTTCTATTTTTATGTTTTTAATTCAACAACTTCTTTTTCTGAAATTTGAAGTTTATTTAGCATGACATCTAACCCATTTTTCATCTTGTTCTTTTCATTTTCAAATTGAGCAATTTATTTTTCCAAATCAGTAATTTTATTACTTAAATTCCTATAGTTATTGTCCAATGGTTTGTCATGCAACAAACATTCAATCTTCCTTTTTAGATGACTATTTTCTTCAACAAGTTGTTTGCATCTTTCATTTATTTGATGATCACGAGCCATGTTAGAAATTTGTTTGTTTAATTGATCATTATCAAATTTGAAGTTTTCATTGAGATCAATCATTTTTCATTTTCATCATTCAAATCAAGATTTTCATATTCCAACTGATCATGATTTTCTTTCAACTTGGACAACTTGTTTTCACAAATTTTGATTTATCTTTCAAACTTTCTTTTTCAGAATTCAGTTTCTTAACTTCAATTTTCAAATTATCATTTTCTTGTGAAGGATCTTTATCATTGTTTTGGAGCAATTCAACTGTACTTTTTTTCATTTTTCACTTTCTTTGTGGCAATGTTTTAAAGTCTTTTTCAAATCTTTATTTTTAGTATTTAGCTTTGCATTAAGATTTTGTATCTTCTCACAGAATTCAATCAATTCAACAAAAGACATCCTTCATCTGCATCAGAATTAGAATTAGAATACATAAATGGATCTGGAATTGATTTACTTGACCTTGTAGACCCATTTGCACTCTTGTGTTCTGAAGAAGATGAAGAATGCTCTGAGCTCATGGAATGTGCTGTTAGAGCCAAAGTCTTTTGAATTGTTGATTTTCTGGATTCATTGAAGCCCTTCTTTGCCATTAAGTACTGGTGAATTTTTTTTGCTACTTTTTCTTTATGAATCCTCTGAAAAATCTGATGAAAATGAGCTTGGGGATTTCCCTGAAATTATAACAGAAAATTCATGCAGATTAAAGCAATTTGCCATTATACCAAAACTTAAAAGATTATTAGATCTAATCACAGTGAATCAATGTAATAAGAAATTAGATCTAACAATTAGAGTGGTTAACCCGCTCTGATACCATTGTAGGATCGAATAGGTGGATGGATCAGATCTAGAACGGGGGTTGAATAGATCTAACACCAATTAATGCGGAAGCTTAAGCAATTCAAATTACTTCGAATCAAAGATCAATTCAGACAACAATTACTGATCTGAAGTGTGGGTGTGTGTATTATGTGTTAAGCAATTAAACACTTAGTGTGAAAAGCGAAATCCTATGCAAGCATCTAGCGCAGACAGCAGATCAAACCATTGCACAAAGGATTTTTAGGTGTTACGGAAATCACACCAGTGATTCCTACATTCACCCCTCACACAGTGAGGCTTCACTACTCAAAAGAGTACAACTCACATAGGAGCACAACGACTCCAAACACCCTTTAGCTTGACGGCTCAAACACACAACCTGAGCACAACGACTCCAATAACTGAGCACAAGGCTCAAATCACAACAGGAGCACAACAACTCCAACTTGAGCACAACGGCTCAAACCACAAAAGGCTATAACAAACACAAAAGAAATCAGATCCTCTAGCAATGATCTGATTCACAAACCCATCGTACATAGAAATCTGCACAGAACTTCATGCACAGATCTCACAAAAGAAAGTGAGAAGAACAATCCAAGAAATGGGTAAAATAGATGTAGATTGGATGTTCTTTGGTGAAGAGGTCTTGCAGAGGCTCGAATTGAAGAGACTTGAAAGAATTCGATGAAGATCCCCTTCAATTTGCGATGCTCAGCTCCAATGGCATCTGATTACCAGAATTCTTCTTCTGCTGCTGCTCTTCAGTTGGATCTGCTCCTTTTCTCAGCACATCAAACTTCTCTCCAAGGATTGGCCTTGATTCCCACGTCCTTCCTCTTGAAAAGATGGTCTGCAACTTTTGGAGATGGAGCAAGATCTGGAAAAACCCCTTTTGTGTCGCCTAAAAGCTTCTTCTGGAAATGGTATGGGCTTGGTTGCCTTTTGGGTACGAGGATCATGGGTATTTATAGCCCCATATGTCTATGAGGTGCCTTGTGGTGCATGGGCATGGAAATCTAGGTTAGATCCCTCAATTACTAAGCAGCCACGTGTCTAGAAAAATTCCCATTTTTGAGCTTCAGTCGAAGTGTGTCGACACATAGGCAGCCTGTGTCGACACCACTGGCTACTGCTTCAGAACTGGCTTCTGGGAGGGACAGTGAGTGTCAACACAACTTCAGACTGTGTCGACACCACTCGCAAACTGTGTCGACCACAGGCAGACTATGTCGACACCACTTGCTACTATTCTTCATCATGTTCACTAGATACAGTGGCTGTGTCCGACACACTCTCCAGTAGTGTCGACACGACTGACAACTTTTCTTCTTCACTGCTTCCTAGATACAATGCATTGTCTACACACACTGAACTGTGTCGACACCACTATGACAAAGTTATGTAAACCTGAAAATATGAAGTGTGACCATTAACATAAGTCATTATCATCAACATATAAATATTAACATGTCATTTAGTCATCATTTTAATATGTACAAAATGTAATCATCAAAATCGAATTATGAGTGATGTCAAATAGTCATGATTAAAATCATCATTAAAAGTTTTCAAATACACACTCAACACAACAATTGGGCAAATTGGGATTTTTAAAGGAGGAATAATAGGAAAATACCCTAAATTCGTAACTTAAATATTAACTAAATAGAAAAGGGTTATTAAGTATTAAAATAAGTAATTTGAGTTGGAATTGGATTCCTAACACTGCCCAAATTGGTTGGGCACGAAATTGCATCCCAACCTAACCCAATTAGGAGTTGGCAAGCTTGGAAGGGTGAGAGGAATTAGAAAATCTCATAATTAATGGGTAATTAGAGTCATGTTAGGAAAGGGAAACCAAGGGAGCTTAAATACTCCCCAATCTCTCCATGGTCGGCCCTAACTCGTTGCTGGGGCTTGCTGGTCGAGGAGAGAAGGCCAAGAAGCAGAGGAATTCGTGGGTAGAAGGCTTGACCAAGCTTCAACCCTCGTTCTCAAGTTCTAATCCTAGGAGATCAAATGAGTCAAAGGTAGGCATTCTCACGAGAAAAACGTAATTAGTTTCGTCTTTAGATTGTTCCAAACCTCAGAACAAAAGCCCTCTTGTCTAATGATTTTTCGTCAACCCCATCTTTTTTCTAAATTTTTGAAGTCCTGCAAACATCATGACCCCGAACCATCATGTTTAATCTATAACTCTATGTACACTTGACACCATGCTACGAAAAGTTTACTGAAGATACTGATTGATGTTAGGAATCCTTTGCCCCTGAAAGCCCTAATTTTCATCCATCATGCTGTGCGAATTAAATCTTTTATCTTCATTGTACCATTCTCTGAGTTCTTCGGGCTTATTCATGTTCAAAACCAATCAAGACCATAGTTGTTTTTGAATTCCTATTGACTGTAAGTTCCCTCGCATGTCTAGATCAATTTGCAAGTGATTTTGTAATTTTTCATCCACTGTACATTTAGTTCTTAATTTCTTAAAAAACCTGTGTCAAGCAAGGGCAACCTGGACCGCAATCGAAGGTGTTGTCCTTTTCCCGCTCGGACTCAGGCGCAGGACCTGAGAACGGACGGCCCGATAGGTTGCATTCTTAGGGCTGATTGCGATAGAGCCACCCATCACGTTCTGAATGCGACAATGCTGGAATCACGTTCTAGCAGCCTGCTCTGACCGACCTGTCGCGTTCCTTGCATGACCCTGTCGCGTTATGATCAGACCCTGTCGCGACCCTTACAGGGGACGTCGCGATCTCGGGTTTTTCCATGAAAACCATGCTTTGTTATGCTCTAACTTTCTACAGTGTTTATATCCCTTGTTAACAGTCATACACGCAGTAATACACTTGTTATAAAATGAATGTATATTGATTGATTTAAAATACATGCACATGACCTCTTCTATCTATTATTTCTTTTACACATGCACACACTTGAACCACCCAACAATGACTTGACTTGGCATGAAAACGTCTCATAATACATCTGCTAATACATTTCAATTATATATTTAATTTCCCTATTTTTAAATGGACTTGTCTTCGTTTCTCGCGATGTTTTGGGAATACCGTTATCGACGCTCCACTGTTCTAGAATTCCTCTAGAACGTCGGGCACTTGTTTCTATATGTACACCTTCTCATGACTTGCCAAACTCTCAGTCGGATATTTCTTCTGCCGAACTAGTGAATCCTTGTTCAAGGCCTCCGTAAGACTCCTCTGTCCTGGATTCCCACATGGCCGACGAGCTGGTTGTACCATACACCTATGTTACCTTTCTAGGGATCAGTAAGATCTAAACGGCCTTAGATGCTCTCTCTCTTATCTTGAATCACGCCGGACCTCTGGACTTGTGCATAACAGGGCCAGTGGAAGGTAGTGAATTCCACCTGACTGCCAACACCAATCGCGCATGTTGTGCAACTATTACTATTTCCGTTACTCGACGTTTCATGAGCATTGACCCTTAGTTTCTCATCTATTACTCTACTCGCTCATCTATTCCACTCTTTCTACTGTCTCGTACTCTCATCTATTTCTTGTTCTCTCTATTGGCCATTGATTGATAAACATATAACCAATGCTTGGCAATATATAAAGGGCCCGGTCTGGTCCTGGGATGTGCGCCTAAAAGTGCTATTTGCCCGCAGGAGTGAAATGACTAGAGTGTTTAGAATTACACTTGAGTGCTATCTATCTCGACTATCTAAATGACAATCAAAAGTGCTATATTCTCTCGTTGTCTATTGACAACAAAGTGTTATACTATACACTTGTGCTATTGCTATACTTTGTGCTATTTGTGCTATGGCCATCCT